>VYZW01054902.1:0-125343 GCA_013401315.1 Balaeniceps rex
ATTAAACTGTTCTTATCTCAACCCACAACTTTTCTTACTTTTGCCCTTCAGATTCTGTCCCCCACCCCACCGGGGGGTGGGTGAGCAAGTAGCTGTGTGGTGCTTGGTTGCCGATGGGTTAAACCACAACACCTGTGCACACGTTCACGGCAAGCTCACACCTTCATGGGCTGTTTTTCCTCATTTCAGACTACACCAGGCTAGAATCCATCTGCCACCCTGGAAATTAATAGCAATCATTAAACAAAAAGAGCTGGCAAAAAGAAGCCCGAGGTGAAAAGCAGCTATTTCTGCCAGAAAAAAAATTAAAACTATTTAGACATACAGAAAGTCATTTATTACTGTGAAGTCCTCCCTCCACCTGGGGTTTAAATCTCATTACAGTTTGTCCAAAACAGATGTTACCCTTTTAGCGGTAGATTATTAACGATAAACTCCATTCCTCCAGAGAGGGTGGGTGTTCTGGGTTCACTTGCTTTTTCAACTTGGGTAACCTCCACATGAAATGTTTATGAAATGGACAGACAGTCCAAATCCCAGCATAGCTCCCTGCTTCTGTTGTCTTGGACTTCAAAGTTTTTCTTTCCACTCCCCACATCTTTTGGAGGTCTCTGGATGAGCAGGGAAATCAGCAGCGCCAAGGGTGGCCACAGACCCTGCTGAGGAGCAGATATGATGTTGAGGAAGGGCTTTCATGTGTTACAAGCCCATGCTAATGCACCAATAGCTTCTGCTGCTGCTTTTCCCCCAGCAGTTTGGCATTAACCATGTGTCAGACAAAAACACTTCCTCTTGGATGGAGCCTGACACGTACATGACCCATTTTCCCAAGCTTCTCTGCTTCCACCCACACATTTTTGGGTAGAAGGCAATTTGGTTGGGTTTTAGGCTTGCTGACACCATAGAGGAGACCAAATGGTCCCTCACACCTGTGGCTGAGCATCCTCTATGGGCAAAGACGGGCTTTGCTTATTCCCACAAGTGCACAGGCATGCTTCAGTGGGACATTAGCTGGCCTCGAGAGAATCACTGGGCACAGAGTTTAACCAGCCAAGCTCACAGTAGAGCCACATCTTTGTTCTGTTTAGATTTAACATGATAAAGATACCTGCTCAGGAATCTAGGAGCCACATTAACCATGCTGTAAACACAATCAAATGAGACATTAATATCAGCTCCACAAAAATAGGGCCATCTGGCTGCCCAGCCATCTCCCCAACCATTTCAAGCAGGAGGAAGCGCATCCCCAGAGACCCTACTAAATAGATGTTCTCGCAATGCCTCTCTGCGTATGCCTGGGAAGCAGCAAGTACCAGCTATTTCGGGACTGTCAGTGGTGAAGCCAGTACCAGCATCTCACAGCTCCCTCAGAAAACAGTTTTTGCGATCTGTACTATTTGTTCCGCACCCCAAGGAAAGCATCAAGAGGTCTGCTGCTGGTCAGGTATGTCTGTGAGTGCTCGTTGCTGGAGAAGAGTCATTCCCTCAGCACAGCACAACCCAGGCCTTCAGGTTTTATGGTTCATAACAAAACCCTTCATGGAGCCCTGAGGGTCCCAAGGGGAGCCCCAAGTAAGCAGTGTACTCACCTCCCTACAGGTGCAGCGTATCCTTGCGATGAGTCCATTGCATGTCCTTTCGTGTTGTGGCAAAGGCATGGCAGAGTAACTGCAGGGGCTGTGCTGGTGGGAGGAAAAGGCTGTAAGTTTATGGCTGAAATTAAGCAGTCAAACAGCAGCTGAGGTGAATAAAACACCCACAACCATCTTATGGGCTCTGCCCTCTGCCAGAGGGCACAGTCACTGCTATCACCATCCCTCCACAACCCCACATGCTAATCTGCACCAGCCCTTCATCCTCTCACCCCCCATCACCCCCAGCTGGAGCGCAGACCTGCAACAGCCAGGCCCACCAAGCCACAACCACCAGGCTGGGACCACATCCCTCAGCTCCAGCTCTTCCTAGCACTGCAGGGACCTGGAGGGTGCAGTGGGGCTGAACAACCTCCCTTCATGGGGGCCAACAAACTAAGGTGCTTGTGGCAAGGATATTTGTTTGTAGCATGGATATTTGACCCATGAGGGGTGTCCTGTAGAATTCTAGCAGGAAGGGCGGGTGCATATTTCCGCTGCTGAAACAACAGCCCCACAGCCTGTTAAAGTGTTTTTCTCTAGAAACACAGCATCTGTTTGGGTTAAGAGGTCAGGATATAGGCAGGGCTGGAAATGTTGCAGAGGACCTGTCTGGACCTAGGGAAGGAGAAGAGGGTCCCTCCTCCAAGAGCTGACAAACCTGAGCTCCTCCAGCAGAGCCATATGCAGGAGTGGGGCCATGCTGGGTAAGCTGTGCGTGGAAGGTGGTCATGCTTGGATTCCTCTGCAATGCTGTTATCCTGAATAAACATTAGACTGGTTTTGGAGAGCTGCCCAGATGATCATTAACCTTCTCCTGGCCCATGACAGGAAGACAGCCTGCAGCGCTGAGCTAAAATTAGGCCTGTAGGGCACTGGGGCTTGCCAGATATTGCTATATCCGGGCAGAAACCCCCTTCAAAAAGTGGGCAGCCAGAGGGTTCAGCCTTAAGCTGGGCTCCTCGGCTCCAGAGGACAAGAGCTAGATCATTAAAATCACAAAGTAATTTAGGTTGGAAAAGACATCTGGAAGTCTTCTCCAACCAGCGAAGCAGGACCAACTTCAAAGGTGAACAAGTCAGTCAGAGATTAGCAGAGGTGTTTGCCTACAGCACAGCACAGAGGTTCCTGTGTGCAGGATGAAAAGGGGAATTCCTTTTTGCCTACCAGGAGATCACAGCAGACCATTACCATGAAGTCCTACATGTGCTGTGTATTTTCTTGTCCATCTGCCAACACTCAGCAGTACAGTCCACCTAGAAGCTGCAGCTGAGGTAGGCACTGACCAGAGGCCCACGCTTTCTGGCTTGAGACCCCTTCACAGGGGAAGAGACGGACAGAGAGGGAAGAGTCCTTTTGAAAATACGACCATAAAAAAAATCAGAGCAAACAAAACACTTGCGCCTCTGAAAGTAATTTCTAACAAAGCTAACCATTTCATGGATCCACCACGATTTCATCCTGTATAAAAGTGGATTTTCCTGTCTGGGATGCAAAGGGTTATGCGGGCCTCCTGCAAAAATAAATTAGTGAATGAAAGCAGTAAAACCCTCTTCCAAACAGCAGCAAAGATCTGAGCAAGGATGACAACGCAGCAGAGACAAGGCAGAGTTCGGACTGTCAGTGCTGAGGAACACCGGCTGTTCCGCTTCCCAGCGCGGGGCTGGCTCCCTCCATTGTATCGGTGCTGGAAAAACACGCTTTGATCTTCAGCAGTATTTACGGGGCGGAGGGGGGATACAGGAGCCCTGCTTCCACACCAGACCTCTGCTTTCCCCCAGCCTAACATCAGCATAGCCATCCCATAATGGAGCTGCGATTCAGGCTGATTATTTCTAAGAACCACCTCATCAAGTAAATACTAGAGAAGCTTTCTCCCATGGAAACCGACTTTTCTTATTACTACTGTTGTACCTGATCAGAGCTCTTAGTTCTCTACATCCCCTAAAATCTTCTTCCTCTTCACCTTCCTCTCACTCTGCCCCTCTAATTGTACTCCTTGGCTCTTTGAGGGCTCAACCGCACGGTCACAGGCTGGAGCTGACATTTCATATGTCCCCATGCCGATATTTCAGAAGGCTGATTTAATGCACAGGTAACCCAGCTGGGCTTAAGAGGTTGTTCACCAGGAAGATCATTTATGCGTTTACTTAAACTCAGCAGAGAATTTTGCTCAGTCGCCCACAGCAGCGTGCGACAGGGTTGTCATCTTGATAGACCCTGGACGCTAAGCAGCATGAGATGGATGTAAATGACTTCAGACTGCAGCTGAGTGAAAAGCAGAATATGTATGTTTCCTAAAATTCCAAGAGCTAACCTGTCTTGAAAATACTGTCATTCTAACCTAGAATTTATTTTGCCATAGAAGAAAAAGGTTCCTAAAAACATTTGTGCAAACAGGTTTGTTTTGGCCATTCCCAGATGGCAGCACTGGCCTCAGCCTGGCTGGTGGAGGCACGATGGCTTTGAACTGGGGCTCCCATCGGACACTACAGCACCCACAAGTTTACAGCTAAATTGGCCTGAATTTCAACTTCCAAGAAAGTTCATAGCTTTTCAGCCAAAGGTTTAATTTTGCAGAAAGTGCATTTTATACCAGAAAACCGTTTTACTGAAGTCCCCATGCGACCAGCTGCAGGGTAAGCTGTCTCCTATGGAAATCCATGTCAGGCAGCAGCAAGGTCTGGCTGTTCCAAGGGAAGGCAAGGCAGGAGCCAGAGGTGACCCCAGCACAAGGGGGTCCCTCCCCACCCAGGGTGGTGTCTCCCAGCACATGAACACCACAGGCAAGATGCTGGCAACAGGGTCCATTGACAGTCCCAGGCAAGACAAGAGGTGAACCATATCCAGGGTCCATCCAAGGAGTCCAGTCAGGACCAAAAGGAGATGGGGCCAGGGGCAGTACTGGACACAAGTTACAGTGCATGTCTAAGGGGTCCATCCAGGAGATAAGCCACCTACCACACAGGCCTGAGGTCTATCCTGGAGGCAGGACCATGAGTAGGACTGAGGACAGGCACACCACCAGCAGAGCTCAGGAAAGGACTAGAAGCCTGGGGCTGAGCTTATACCGAGCTCCTGAGCCTGTGGGCAGAGGGTGTGGGTGGATGCCCCAGGTGAGGCTGATCAGGGTCATTAGCATCTTCAGGGCCTTGACAACCAGATGCATTTCAGGTGCCTCAGATTGACATTCATTCGGCCACTGGTCTGGAGAAAGTGTCCCATGCCTCCTGCAAAGAGACTGCAAAGTGATCCAGCAGCCAGAGAGTCTGTGGACACCGAAGAGCCATCAGTGTCTTGATCTCTATCGACCTATATTCCCCTTGATAGGAACAACCCAAGGAGAGAAGCATTGGCCCTAGCACCATATAGAGCCCATGAGTGTCGATACCGGTAATAGTAATGCCCCTGTATAGAGACCAAGTGTTTAACTTCTGGTTGTTTCTCCCAGCCTACCCCAGAAAACTGATCTCTTCCCCGTCCCTCCCACCTGGCTACTTGTCATCTAGTCTGTGACCTCCCGAGGTCTCAGTAAGAGCTATCCTGTATGCGATGCTGGGCACTTCTCTCTCAGCCCCCCTTTACCTCTCTGCTTCATTCCTTCTTCATCTCTCTTCAAACCTCAGTGGAAAATATATCTCTTCTCCCTTGCCTATTTTTCTTAAATAATAAATAATAGCAGGAGAGAGAGTAGAATTGACTGGAGAACTCTATTATCTAACACTGTGAGGCATTTGGGAATAAGGTTGGGATGCACAAAATGCTGCCTAAACCCTGTCTATGGAGGCAATATTAGTACCAGGACCTCTGGATATAAAATGAACTTGAATTTTACAGGTCTGGGCATCTTTATTATTCAGCGTGGTTGTGATTCTGACCAACATCACCTGGCAGGAGGCATGTAGCAAACAGCAGGAATACGAATGAGCAGAAAAACCTGCCTGGAAGCCGCCTTTCCCCACCTGAGATATACAGGATGGACGTCAAGCCATTTAGGGGAGACTTCATCACTAATACATGTTTTCTCTGCCATCTTGGAACTGCCTCCTCGGATTGTTTTACACATAATGAAGAGCCAAGGTTCATTTTAAAATTTGGTGCCTGTTAGCCGAATTTTCCCTCCCCACCTCTTCGGGTGCCTAAACATTTATCGTTTGTAATGTATCCCTCCTGTTTTGCTATGGCTCTTTTTGTAGTGGGGTTCCTTTAGTGACAAAATGGCCCGAGCAGCTGTGAAAGAGGGTCTAAGGGAAGCTGAAAGACAGCCAGCTGGAGATGGAGCAGCTAGGGAGAATGAAGTCACGGAGACAGAGAAATGCCAAGGAGAGGAGCACTGTTGTGTGTATGCGTGTATACGCACGCGCGCACACGTGCGCATGTTAATCTGGCTCCTTGCCTTCGCTCAGTAAATCTAATCCACAGTTTGAAATAACTCATTCAGTAGAATAACAAAATTAGGAACTGAGTGCCAGGACAGCATATTATTATATGTGCTGCCCTGCTCGCTCCCCCTCTACCTACCCAGCCCCCACGGCTGCTTTGTTTGCTTCCTCGCAGCTGCTGCTCTGGTTTAATTTACTGAGATGCCATTAGTCGGGAGACAGGAGCAAAAACTTACCAGCCGGCCTGCACTGGTTTTTGGAGCCCCAGCTTTGCCTTTTCCTTTCCACCTCCCTTGCTGCGGGTTTTCAGCCAGGACAAGGTTGCTGCTGCTCATCCAGTGCAGGCTGCAGCCTCGTGGACATCACAAAATCACAGCAGTCCCTCTTTGCTGCTGGGTTGATGATGGGGACCAGGGCTGGAGAAGCAGGGACAGGTAGGAGGGGAGGACATCGCAGGTCAGGGCTGAGGATTAGCAGGGCAAAGCCCAGATCCAGGCTCCACCAGGGATACTGGAGATCAGAGGCGACGCGTAGGAGCAGCAAGGAGTGAGGGAGTTGTCATAGCCCCTTTGATGGCCTCTGTGAGCCACATAAGCCCGACATTTCCTCAGCTGGTCAAGCCATGCTGCCTTGTGAAAGCAGAAGGAAAGGGAAATACAGCAGTGTCTGCAGTGCACAGGTAACTCTATGCAGAAATTATATTTCTTGCAAGGTACTTGGGTGGGTACCACGGCCTCCCCATGGACATGGCCTGTTGTCATCGTCAGCATGGTGCCACAGCTCAAGATATCTCTGCCTGAGATTAAATTCATCACTTCAAATCACTGCTATTGTTATTCCACACCGTCTTCATTCCTCTCTTTTGCTTCTTTCTCAGTCAGTGAAGGAGAACCCCAAATCTCCACTTTCCTGGCTGTTTTTCCCATTAGAGTTGTAGGTGGTTTGTTCCCAGGTTTTCCCAGGCAGCTCTGTGGAGGGTCAGAGGACTGGGAAAAGCGGTGTGCGATTGGGTTACCAGGAGAATAAAACCAGGACAGCTGGGCAAAGACCAGGCAGGCAGGAGGGTTAAACCCCTAGATTTTCTTACCGATTTTTATCCAGTCTGTGGGGAAGAGGCAGAGGGGGTCTCTCTCCAGAGCCATGTCCCCACTGCAGGAGGTCAGGGACAGCAAAGGCTCCTCGGCCAACCGGCTGCTCTATTTCTAGCCTGCAAGAATCAAGCCCAAGATTTCAGAAGCAGAAATGAACAGAAAAAGGAGATTAGAAGGGAGGTAAAAGGTAGAAAAGGGAAGAGGGAGAAACCTCCTGGATGTCTGTTATCTGCCTACAGGGAGGTGAGTCGGGAACCACTGCGAGTGCCCCTGCTCCCCTCCTGCCTTGCGGGATGCTCGGCGCTTGGCTGATGTCGCAGCGCACACGCGCAGGCGCACACCCACATGCACCCGTGTTGGCATGATGCTGGGAAGGAGGCTTTTGGAAGCCAACAAGATGAACAATTATCCTTTCTGTGCAAAGCAACAAGACCCAGTTCTCCACTCCCCAGTCATGGCCTGGCAATCTAATAAAAAGGGAGATTAGCCCCTCTTTCCTCTCTTACATCTCCTTAATGCTGTCATTTTATTCACACTTTGCAAAGCAAATAAACCAGCAAATTGCTTGCTTTAATGAGCTGAAATTAAACTCAGGCTGCTGATAAAATGCCTTTTCTCCCTTCTGTTGTTGGGAAGGACTTGTCTGATAGGCAACGTAGAGGAAAGAAGAGAAAACACACAGCAGGAGCCTTATTGAACGTGTTTGAGTCATTTACCATTGCTCTTCTTCACCCCCGACACATCCAATTAGATGAGGGAGGCACATAGGTGAGGAGAAGGCTATAGGGGATCAGCCCGGCAAGGTCTGTGGAGGGTCTTCTCTGCTCTTTGCTCATGGGATGGTCCCGCTCCACTAGCTAATGCCCTCTGACACAGGCTGCAGCCCACAGCCTCCCCACGGAGGAGTGACAAGAAACCTTCTCCTGCAAGAAAAAAGCTGGTTTGGCTCTGCAGAGCAATCCCAAACATGAGCTTGCCCAGAGAGGATGGTTGGGTCAAAATGGGAGTTAGAGGAGACAGAATAAGTGCTTGCTAAAGAGAATATGCCAGGATGCATCGCTCCCTGCTGCCTGTGCTGTCTCAATTTGGCAGGGCTTCCCCTGCCTGCAAGAGGTCCCTGTAATGCACAAGCCCATGGAGGAGGGCAGGGAGATGCTAATACCAAGGGCAAGCACTGTGGGTAGCAGGCAAGGAAAGCACCCTCCACGCCATCCCAATCGGACAACTGGGGCAACCCATTGCTGATGGCTCTGCAGGCCAGGACTACCCATCACTGCCCTTCTCCCACACCCTTAGGGACAATGTGCGCTCCCTTTGGGAGGCAAGCTGAGGGGCTGGAGACCGGGCTGGTCCCCATGGCAGAGGAGGGTGGGCACATCTAGAGCCCAGATTGCAACCAGAGGGAGCAAAATTCTCTACCTGCAGCACAACACATCTGCTGGGATTTTCATCCCAACAAGAGGAGCTCAGGGCACTTTCCTTCAGCGTCCCACAGCCCCGTGAAGTGCTGTCATTATCTCACAGTACTGGAGAGGAGGCTGGAGCGCAGAGAGGTTAATTGAGTTGCCCAGTGCCGGGAGGGATGTAGCAGCAGACAGCTCTCAGCCTGGCACTGCAGCCCGGTGCCTCCCCATCAGCTGGGGACGGTAAGGGAGGGCACTCACCTGCAGCACCCCAGGGACCACAGTCCCTCTTCCCTTCCTTGCTGGCTCCAAGGGCTCAGCTACACCAAAATGGGCTGCCAGGTCCTGGAAAAGCATCCTTGCAAATGTGCTCCTGCCAGCGCGGCAGGTACTATTCCCCCAAATGGGGTTACCTGCAACATCAGTATCACTGCGGTGATATAAGGGCTTCAGCTGGAATAGCGATGTAAAAGCGTGCTAAAGTCCAGGTTTCTAACCCCAGAAAGGAGAATACCTGAGATTCAGCTGCCTTGCCTTCAGCATCTCCTCCACCCAGACCCCCATTTCTACTAAACTTTTGAAAACCTGGTGGTGTTGAGCTTTCTGCCAAACGTAGCTGGGATAGGACAGCACCAGGCACTGGGGAGGCAGAGACCTGCAAGTACCCAGGCAGGACCCCGCAGAAGCATCACCTTAGGGCCAGTACTTCTCACCCCCACATACCTGCACAGCCACTGCAGACAGTACAGTCCACAAGAAGGGTGTACTGCACACCCTGCCCTCAGTGGGGGAACTGGGTGTCCGGCTGTTGGTTTCCCCTACAGCCTCACCTCCCCCTAGCAGCTGCTGGGGCATCTGCTGGAGGACAAGGTGGCCAGAGAGTCCCACGTGCAGAGAGCTGATGCGAGACCAGATCTTGTTATTCATGTAATGGAAACCCAACTGTGCCACCAGGGAATAGACTCATTGTTCACAATACAGAAAGAAAAAATAAACTGGTTTGCTGCTTATTATTACTGGCCTGTTTACCAAGGTATAAACTGTGAACGGCTAACAGGGATCTCTGTAGTGAAACATGGTCTGCCTCATTGCCTGGTGTCATGGGTGGAAAAGAACCTGGTTTCTTCAGGGCAAGGGTGAGAGTATGGCATCTGCCTCTAAAGACCCCTTGACAATCACCTGCATGCGATTTTCAGGCATGTGGCACCCAGCACAGTCCCTTCACTGCCTGGGCACTGGGAAATGGTTTGGAAACCAATTTCTGGATTTATACTATTTTGCAGATCCAATGAAAGACAATTTAGATGTAAGATGTGTCCCTGTCTCCTTCATGGATGCCCAAGAAAACTCCAGTTCCTACCAGCTGTGTTTTCAAGGAGTGCTGGTGGTGTCTCCTACAGTCTGCTCTGGGTCAAGGGACACAACCAGAGCTCCCGTTCCCAATGAAAGTCCCAAGAAGGATTTTTCTAGATAGGCCATGATGTTTTCTCCCCATTTGTGGGCAACTCCATCTCTACCACAACACCTCACTGCATCTATTCTATCAGCCCAGAGAGCTGTTTGGCAGTAGAGGTGTCCACGGATGATATTTTCAACATCTTGTGGAAAAGCATGACCCAGGAGATGCTGATGCTCATGCAGTTCCCTCGTCTCCACTTTTGCCTCCCTGTTTCCCCAAGAAATTATGAAAGGAAGTAGAAGTGCTGTCCGTGGATATTGATGTTTAGCCAAAAATGCAGGAAAAAATAATGGAAAATGTGAGCTAGGAATGAGAGTTGTTCTGCGGGAAGTGAGGCTGCTGGCAGCCCCATAGGTTTCTTTCCCCATTGGTTTGTGTCTAGTGAAGACTCTTCCTGGTCTTCAGATGGCTGTTTCTGGCTAAGGAGGGAAGGTCTTGTCCCATCTTCTGCAAATACTCCTGTTATACAACCGAACGGTTGAGGGTCCTCCCCACCTCTGCATCATTTCACCCAGGAGAGAGGGAGAGCTCTTGGAGACGGGCAGCAAGCCTCAACCTCAGACAAGGACATCGGATGGTGGACAATCACACTAGCATGTTTTGTAGTCAAAGAGTGCCCTGAAACTACTGCTCAGGTTCCCAGAAACAGGACAGGCGCTTGATGCTGGGCTTTATCCTAGATGCTACGCAGCAACGTAGTCAGAGAGACACGGTGTCCTCAATCAGCATCCCCCTCTGTGGGCACCACTGCTGCGCACATCAGCACGCGAGACAGTTAGGATTCCCCTCAGCAAAACGCTGCAGCATCAAATCTACATCAGAGCGAGTTGTCTAGACTTCATCTGCTCTCAGTGGAGAGGAACAGACACTTCTGGGGCATCATTCCTCTCCTCCTAAGGTAGACACCTAAATAGGTCAGACAAACCAACCTGGATGTGTGTTGGTCTCTCCCCTGCCTATAACATGATGCTGGACAACATGCTCAAAGGAGGGTGACCTCCATGGTTAGTGACCACCCTCCCTCATGCTGCCAAATGCCGCTGGTGGCAGCGCCCAAATAAGCCAAAGGCTCCTTGAAAGGTCGCAGCCAGAGTTAGAAGGCAAGTGCCTAACATTAAGAGGGTAGTTGGATGCATTTCCAACACCTCTCAATGCTAACTGTCTTTCCTTTGTGTTTAGTTTGTGCTTGTGTTTTGTTTTGAGCAGGTGAGCCGAGGGACTGAGAGGGGACAGCCAGACCCACGGAGGCACATGGAGATGGGGACCAGTGTCGCGATGGGCAGCAGAAAGAAAACAAGGAGATGTACTATAAAAAGTGAGAGGAAGGCTTGCCTCTAAGCCAGAGGGACTCCTCCACACGGGCACCTAACTTCATGACTCCCTCCCCGAGATGCCAGAGACCTGGTGATGTGGGACCAGCCTCAGCCACCCAGGCCTTGGTAGTAGCCCCTGGCTGGTGGCTGCTGAGCACCGTGGGCACCAAGCTCCGCTTTCTGCACAGACGCTCCCCCCCCATCTCCAAGCCATGAGGAGAAGGGAGAGGCGAGCGAAGCTGCCGAAGAAGCACTAGCCCACATCTTCCTGGCCCCAGTCCCGCTCCCCACTTCTGGCAGACCAGGAACCCCTTCTCCGCGCCGCCCTTCCAGATGGCAGGTCGCCGGTGGGCCGCGACGTCAGCCCTCTGCATGTGCGTGGCTGCCGTCTCTCTCCTGCACACCGTCGGGGTGCGGGCAGACTGCTGGCTCATCGAGGGGGACAAGGGCTTTGTCTGGTTGGCCATCTGCAGCCAAAACCAGCCCCCCTACGAGTCCATCCCCCAGCAAATCAACAGCACCATTGTGGACTTGCGGCTGAATGACAACAAGATCAAGAGCGTGCAGTACGCCTCGCTCAGCCGCTTCGGCAACCTGACATACCTCAACCTGACGAAGAACGAGATCTCCTACATCGAGGATGGTGCCTTTTCAGGACAGTTCAACCTCCAGGTGCTGCAGCTGGGTTACAACCGACTGAGGAACCTCACCGAGGGCATCCTCCGGGGCCTGGGGAAGCTGGAGTACCTCTATCTCCAGGCCAACCTCATTGAGTCTGTCACCCCCAATGCCTTCTGGGAGTGCCCCAACATAGTGAACATTGACCTGTCCATGAACAGGATCCAGAGACTTGACAGCAACACTTTTCGGGGCCTAAACAAGCTCTCTGTCTGTGAACTCTACAGTAACCCCTTCTACTGCTCCTGCGAGCTCCTCGGCTTCCTGCAATGGCTGGAGGCTTTCACCAACATGACACGCACGTATGACCGGATGCAGTGCGACTCCCCACCCGACTACACAGGCTACTACTTGTTAGGCCAAGGCCGGACTGGCTACCGCAATGCTCTGAGCATGCTCTCTTCCCTTTGCACCGGTGGCTCCTACACTGTGATCCCTCGTTTTATCCCTCCCAGGTACCAGGTGACCACGGCGCCCTCCGAAAGCCCCTGCTCCGAGGAGGAGTGCTCCTCCGGTGACGGCACGACCCCGCAGTTCTCCCTGTTCACACCCATCAGTGAAACAGAGGTGCGCCCCAACATCCAGGTGAAACACCTCAACCACAACTCAGCCGTCCTCACCGTGCAGATCCCCTACCCCTTCAGCAAGATGTACATCCTCTCCCAGTTTGAAAACGGCTTCTCCTCCATGATCACCAAGCTCAGGAAGAAGGAGGAGAACATCACCGTGAGCAACCTAGTAGCACAAAGAGATTACACCTACTGTGTAGTCTCTGTCCACCAATACTCCAAGTACAACCACACCTGCGTCACCATCACACCCACCAGACCCAACCGCAAGGAGCCGGTGCCCACCCCTTCCACTGCCACTCATTATATCATGACAATCCTGGGCTGTCTCTTTGGCATGGTGATTGTCCTGGGCGTCGTGTATTACTGTCTCCGGAAGAGGCGCCAGCAGGAAGAGAAGCACAAAAAGGCTGCCGGCAGCATGAAGAAGACCATCATTGAGCTGAAATATGGGCCAGAAATGGAGACCACCAGCATCACCCAGCTGTCCCAGGGACAGATGCTGGGCGGGGAGACGGTGACCCGCATCCCCTACCTGCCTTCTGCTGGCGAGGTAGAGCAGTACAAGCTGATTGACAGCAGCGAGACCCCCAAGGCCACCAAGGGCAACTACATGGAGGTGAGGACAGGTGAGCAGCCCGAGAGGCGAGACTGCGAGCTGTCCCTGCCGCCGGATACCCAGAGCTCTGTGGCTGAGATCTCCACCATTGCCAAGGAGGTGGACAAGGTGAACCAGATCATCAACAACTGCATCGATGCCTTGAAATCTGAGTCCACCTCCTTCCAAGGGGTGAAATCGGGGGCAGTCTCCACGGTGGAGCCTCAGCTGGTGCTCTTATCAGAGCAAATCCCCAGCAAGCATGGATTCCTCTCCCCCGTCTACAAGGAAAGTTACAACCACCCTCTCCAGCGACACCACAGCATGGAGGCGGCCCCCAAACGCTCCAGCACCTCTTCCAGTGGCTCCATACGGAGCCCCAGGTCCTACCGCTCCGAGGGATCGGGCCACAAATCAGAAGCCAAATACATTGAGAAGACGTCCCCCACCACCGACACCATCCTCACTGTGACACCGGCCGCGGCCATCCTGCGGGCAGAGGCAGAGAAGATACGTCAGTACAGTGAACACCGGCACTCGTACCCCGGCTCGCACCAAGGGGAGCAGCACGACAGCATGGCGGGGCGAAAGCCCTCCATCCTGGAGCCTCTGACCCGTCCTCGCCCCAGAGACCTGGCCTATTCCCAGCTCTCGCCTCAATATCACAACCTGAGCTACACCTCCAGCCCAGAGTACACCTGCAAACCATCGCACAGCATCTGGGAGCGCTTCAAACTCAACCGCAAGCGGCACAAAGACGAGGAGGAGTATATGGCAGCCGGCCATGCCCTACGCAAAAAGGTCCAGTTTGCCAAAGACGAGGATCTTCACGACATCTTAGACTACTGGAAGGGCGTCTCTGCCCAGCAAAAGTCCTGAGTCCTCACACAACTCGTGACTTAACGCACTAACTGGACCAAAAGAAATCTGCAGCAGCTATTTTTATTCAGACTGTCTTTGAAACAAAATAAAATTAAAAAAAAAAGAATCAATAAAAATAAAAGAGAGAACAAATTATGAAAATCTATAAATATTCTATATAATATATAAAGTGAGATATTAAAATGTCCTCACATTGGTGAGACACGCACCAAATTTGAACACAAACTACAAAACAAACAAACTGTGGAGTGAAAAAAAAAAAAGTTTTGTTTCATTTTGATTTTTTTAAAAAAAAATAAGAAAAAAGAAAAAAATTGAATCTAAAAAGAAAGTGAAAGAGCGGGCAGAGAGCTGAGGTCTGGCGTTACCCAATATTGCATTGCATGAGTCCCTATTCCGTGATTTTGTGGATTCTTTGTGAACAGTTTGTGTTCTTCCTTCCTTCCCTTCCAAAATCAACAGCAACAAAAACAGCAACAAAAACCAAAAAGAGACCAGAAGGAGATCCATCCTTTGGGCTGTTTTTGCAAACGGAGTCTTCCAGTTTAGACTTTTACCCGGTTGAAGGCCCGTTCACATTTTCACTCACTGAGAGGTTTTACCACACATTGCATTGTAAACTGAAGTCGTTAATTGTACAGAGAAAATTTCTATATTTGCAATGTTTGCTGTACAATGAGAAAGAGAGAGGAGAAAAAAAAAATAATACTACATCTACTAAAAAATATATATATATATATATCTATATTCACCTGTTTGTACCAGGTTTTAATCATGGATTTTAGAGAAAGAGATGGAGTTTGGTTTGAAGGACTTTTTTGTGGTTGGTTGGTTGGTTGGTTGATGGGATATTTTTTGGAGGGAGTGGGAGTGTTTGGGTTTCTAAGTGTTTGGTTTTGATTTCTCCTGACAATTGTCTGTGTCCGAGTTCTCATCACTTCCAAGTACATTGAGAAAAAAGGCATGTACCCAGAAAAGCAGAATCCCCCACCTTATTCCAGCTGGGAGACCATCACCACCAGGAACAGGGAAGGGCACGAGAAGTAAAGGGCTCTTTGTTGAGCAGGTGCCACCACTCTATGGGATTTCCCCTGCAAATTAAAAGGTACCGGTCTCTCCCCCTAAACAGACATATCTGGAGAGCGGTGGCCCTTGGGGCCAGCTGCTGAGGGGTGGGTTATCCCCTTACCTTTCAAGATGGGGAGCCAGCGATGGGTTAGAGCAGAAAGCCTCTTGCCGCTCTGGGCTGGTGGCCGAAGGACACAATTTTGTCCCCATTAGCTCCAGCTGAGTTGCAAGCCCCCGTGTCTCACCCTATGACTGACACGAAGCAGGGGCCACACAGGAGCTGCTGTGCCCCCCTCCGTGAGCGTGTGGGAGCCCAGCGAACCGGCACAGGGAGGCGATCAGCTCCGAAAATGCAGCCCTTCGGAGCCCTGCTGCTTGCCAGAGTTTTCCCCTTGCATCCTGCTCAGCAGTCTCTTTGGATGGACATCCCGAGCCCTGATGGGTGAGCACTAGGGCCCAGGAGCAAACCATATCCCATCCTGTTATTTCAATATTTCAAAGTGATTTTGACAGGTATTCTTGCAAAAGGTTATGTTTGTTCAGAAAGGAGCTGAGCCGGGAAGACACGGAGCAGGCTGGGAAGTGCACGAGTTCATTCCCCATGGTTATTTGTGTAGACAACAAACCATTAGCAGGGTTTCATAATAAAAGGCAGGCAATTTCCCCAGGAACATATTCGCTCTGCATGAGCAAAGGCACATTCCTCCACCTCCTCCAGGTGCCCCACAACCTGCTCGCAGCACACAGCTTCCCGGGGCTGCGTCTTGCTCACCAGGCAGCGAGCAGGACCTGGGGAGGGGAGCTGAGGATCACCCCTCTCTTGTTTCGTGACGTCGTGGTGGATCCCTCCCCAAATCTCAGCGGTAGCACCTGGACCAAAGCAAACCCTTCAGCCGAAACCACCTTCCCTTGCAAACCCCGAGTGCCTCCTGGAGAAACAGGAGTTGGTCAGCAAGGATGGATAGGGGAAACGACAGCAGGGCCTCCTGGCACTGTCTCATGGTCTCAGGAGATTCCTCAGCAACAGGCTGGGATGGTCAAAGGTGGTGGCAGTTCATGAGTTAATTTGGGCTCAGATGCTCCAGCGATGGCAGTCGCTGATAGATACCGAAAGACCTTCCTCAGTCACTCCCCCCATTGAGACCAGTTCCCAGACTAGTTTGGAAATGCCATCATGACCATCTCCACGGCAGCCAGGAGCGATGGCACAACCAGCAGAGCGTAACGCCTTGCTGTGGAGGCAGCAGCACGTCAGCAGCGAGCTCATCTCTTTACCTGGGGCAAGTCATTTTGCTCCTCTCTGCCTCTGTTTCCTCCTCTGCAAAATCCTTCCTTGTGGTGTCGAGGGTGTAGGCTGGTTGGGGAGGTTCAATTAATTAATTGCCTGTCTGTGAAGCCCGTTTAGCTCCTAGAATAAAAGCCGCTATAGAAATGCAAAGTTGTTAGTGGCATAAAGCAGCAGGGGCAGATGAAATCAAAGCTTGATTCTGTTTTCACACCAGGATTTCACTGGTCATAAACCAACAGAGACCGACACAGGGAATGCGATACAGCAGGGCTGGCCTTTCTAAATTAAACACTTCCCAGATGCAAACTCTCTGTGGTTGGAGAAAAGGAGAGTTAGAAAAGATCTAGGCCCCTCCATCTCCAAGGTACCTCCAAGGGAGGCACCTGCACACACAGCACCCCCTACCCCCATAGTCGGTGGGGCCTTGCTGTGGGTCTCAGAGAGCTCCAGGTGGCTCCTTGGGTGACAATGCAATGGCCATGCTTCTGAGCACCCTCCAGCCTCCTTGCCCTCCCTCCAAGATAGGGTGCAGTCCTGGCAGCTGTGGTCCACGTTGCTTGGCATGAGATGCCACGAGATGAGCTGAGAAAAAAGCCAGGCAAGAAAAGAGAAGAAGTCCCACTGTCCCCACAGCCACTGCCCCATGCATGGACCTCCTGGGGTGCCTCTGCCATGAGGGTGGCCTGGTGAGCTCTGTCCATGGCATCCTTCATCCCCCTGAGGCAGCTGCTTTCCAGACCCCTCCAAGGGCACAGGGAGTATTTCACCACCTGCGACCTGTTGGGTGCTTTTCTTCTTTATTTTGTCTCCTGTTCAACCACCAAAGCTCTCAAGCTGCTTCTGCAAAGAGAAATGGTACCTTGTCCAGCCAGGCCGTTCCCATTGCCCCAAACCCATCCAAAGCAAGAGGGCTCCCCACCAAGCAGAAAGGAGGGGGCATGGGAAAGACATGTCTGAGCGGAGAGCAGGGGAGGCCGGGGGAAGTTTCTCCTTTGCTTTGCCCCACCTCAAGGGGCAATGGGGACCAGCGAACTGGGAGCCAGCACAGAAAGCCAGCGCTGAGGACCCGGAGGTTCCCATATCCCCCTCCTGCAGCAGCCTGGGCTCTGCCACTGGAGAGCGTGAACAAAGGGAAGGGAGAGGGATGAAAGGCAGGGAGAGGGATGAAAGGCAGGGAGAGGCGTGCGATGCAGAGGCAGGGGAAGGCAGAGGTGGTGGGAGCAGCCATGCCCGGCATGGGACAGGCGGCAGCCCCCAGAGAGGCCAGCGAAGGCACTGAGCGAAACTGCTCTGAGAGATTTTTTTTTTTTTTTTAAGAGAGAGCACTTGTTTCCCTGCGGCGATGAAACAGAGAAAAGGAGCAAAGGAGAAAGGGAGGGACCTGTCACTGCTTCTTCCCCCAGCATCTCAGCAACACCTTCTCATTGGAGCATAAATCAGAGCCCACATTACCCACAGCTCAACCCTCGCTCTGGCCAAGAGTCAGCAAAGGACCCTGCCACGTGTTGCGAAGTCTGTGTGACATCTAGAGCCTGAAAATTTTTTAAAAGGCTGTGAATTAGGACAGAAACCCCTCTCTATACAGACATGTGCCATTTAAGCTCAGCGTTCCTGAGGGCAGCCACCCGCCCCAGTGTCCATGTGTTTCAAAACGTGGCCCCTGGGAGGGGCAATGTCCACAGACAGAAACATGGGGTGACAGAGGGTGGCACTGGTGGCAGGTGCTGCCTGGCCAGGTTCCTCTCTGAGGCAGCAGAGCACCTGAGAGGGGACGTGGCAGCCCTGGAGCTGGTGGCTGCCGCCTTCTTCACAGCTGATGTGTGTTGGAGGTGTCATGCCTGACCCAGCCCAGCATTTGAGCCTCCTGGGGGCTTCAGCTGGATCTGACATGAGAGTGGGCGCAAATCGCATGGGAGGGGATCCATGAGGATGCATGGGGGCCTGAGGGAGGGAGGTGCTCCCTGGTCACCACCCAGACCGTGACAACAGCCAGACTGTGATGGCTCTGCTCAAATCAAGCTGGTGACATGTGGTGCTTGCTGGGCAGTGGGACCTTTCCCAGGGCTGTGCGTGCCACTGGAGCCATCTCTCCTCCAGCCCCATTGAGGGTTATGGGTCAGCCCATGCATCCACACCTGGGTGATGCCCACGGCCACTGGAGAGCTGGTGGCAGAGCAGGGCCCTGGGCACGAGCTCCGGCAGCCCAGCCAGATCCTGCACCTGCACGGTCCCTCACTCCCAGCGACCCCAGCTATCCCCCCTCCACATGCTCCCCTCCGCCCTGCTTCTAGATCAGCCCTTCCCTGAATTGGGGCTGGGTCTTGGCAAACCAAGAGCTCTGTTGCCTGAGACCCCCAAACTCATCACTGTAGTGGATGTGGCTCTGCAGAAATGAGGAGCTGCAGCATAAAGCCCCCGGTCATGCGCTTGCTGCAGCCTGGCTGCCTGTCACGCTCCAGAGCAATAAATCACCTCGTTTGCAAGAGAGGGGGATTAGCAAGGGTGGGGGACAGCGTGGTGGCGGTGGTCCGACCACACAAATCCTTTGGGCGAGGAGGGGTCCAGGGGAGAGCGCGGGCTGCGGAGGGGTATGCTGCGGCACTGCTGGACAGGACCCAAAAGGAGCGGATCGGATCGATGAGGGTGATTGAAGCCAGCACGCACTGCGTTGGGCTATTTTTAGCGCAGCCGGCAGAGCAGGAGTTTGGGAGCCCAAGTCAGAATTTATTTGCATCTGCGAGCGCTCGTCAGGGGGAGGACCGACAACGCGCCGCCCGGGCACAGCGGCACCCTCCCTGCCCTTTTTGGGATCGGCTCACCCTGCCTTCAGCTCCTCTTTGGTGCACACCACGTCCCTCTCCTCCGCAGCGCCCTGTGGGGACAGTGCCATCGCCACAAGGCTTGGAGCTGTGAGCACGTGATGCACATGGACACAAGACGGGGACAGAGAAGAGGAGAGGGGACGGACGTCAGGGGATGAAGGGGCAATTTGGGAAAAGCCTCGATCCTGCCGCAAATGCACAGGGGGTGTGAACGGGTCTTGTCCGGTAGCAGCATGGCTGCAACGCTGCCCAGCTCCATGGAGCGGTGCCAGGCATAGATCTTGGAGGTGCCCCAGTCCTCTCCTCCAGCTCCTCCCACCCCATTTACTCACCACTGGCTTTCCATCATGGGGCTGTAAGTTGTTTTTCGTGAATAGGTGTCTGGAGATTAAATTGTTCTTTAGAGAGAGATGGATAGCACATTTCCTGTCCTTCATCTCCAAACCACTGCCGCCAGCCGATGCCCCGAGGCACTGAAGGCAGTGAAGCTGCTGGTGGGCATGGTTGGTGGTGCTGGAGAAACCAACCCAACAGCTGTGCCTTGGCTTGTAGCAGTGACTTTGGCTTCACTTGAATTTACTTACACTCCACTTTTTCACATCTCCTCTGTGTCATATCCTCGGGTTTACCCCTCCCAGCCAGCTCACCAGCACCACCAGAAGGATGGTAGAGATTATCCAAACGCCACCTTGAGAGTTTTGCTCGTTCCCACGTTCCCCCCGCCCAGCACTTAATGACGGGAAACCATCTGATCCAGAGTGAAGCCACTTTCCTGGACTCAGTTTCCTCTGAGCAAGGGATGAGAAGACACAGAAGTATCAGGGATGTGGATTTTCACCACGTGGGGAGTAGCCAAGCAGGATGATAGTTTTTACTCTGGTTTTGCTGCTCTCTCTTTTGGTCCAAATTGGGTGTGAATGTGCCTGTTTCCCTCCCCCGCAACTTCTCTGTTGCTGCAGAGTAACCAGAAGAGTCTGCCAAGCCTCTGAGTTTCCATGTGTGTGCCTTTTTAATAATTCAATGGGAACGTTAATGACACGGGGTGTGCTGTTGTTCCTCCATGTGCCGATCGCTTCTCACATCCTACCAACATCTGTTTTTTCACACTCAGCTCAGCTGTCTGCAAATAGCCATTTGCTGCTCACCTTTACTTACCTCGCCATTAAAGAGCTCATTAATGTGCTCCATCCTTGCTTTCTTTGGGACTAAAAGATTTCCATTTCTGTCTTTTAGCGGCTTTCTCATGGTTTATATCCTCTCCTCTCTTCACCATGCAATGCCCTTTTCTAATGAGCTCTTCTCTCCTGGTACATCTTCTCCATTAAACTACACAAGTGCTGTCCCCCCGTGTTGTCCTGCTCATCTCCTGGGGTCTTTTCTGGGTCTATCATGTTCTTTAGTGTTTCCAGCTGTGAAAAGAAGCGCTCAGCCCCGCACACAACATCCACACTTTCCTCCCACACCACTCGCCTTCCTTGCAGCTCCCCAGCCCTCCGGTCTGGCTTATCCCACTGCAGTGTCCAGCCTCGACAGCCTCCTCCGTCCTTGCACGAGCCGTTGGCCGCTTGTCCTGATCTGCAGGGGTGTGATGGGATGCCTCAAAGTTTGTACGTGGTGCCTGCAGCTTGCCTCTGCTGGGGGCCTCTTAAATCTTTTTCTCTCTCTCAGCATCGCTTTTACACAGCAGAGCTCTCCTTGGGCATCTCCTGCCCTGCAATCAAGAGCTACCCAGCCCATCTGAGCGGCAGGAGGCCTCTCTGGGTACTGTGAAAGCTCATCTGTGGTCTCATAAGTAAACACTGGCACTCTTCACGCGATGCAGCTAAATTAATTAATCTCGTTCCACCACATTTGTAGCCAAGACACAAAGATTCCCATTCCCTGCAGTTGGGGCTTAAAGCCTGCTTCTCCCGAACGTGCCCTCCTGCCCCACCTGGGAGCTGGGTTGCAGTAAGCTTTGAGGAGCGGGAGCAGGGCAGTTGTTGGGAGTTGCTCCAAGGGGCTGGCAGAGCCAGCGACCCCCTGGCCAAGCAGCCACGGAGTACATGGGCATGACCTGTCCGCCGCTGTCCATCTGAAACATCCCTGATGCCTTCAGCTCAGCTCAGGCTGACAAAGAGCTTGCGTGCACAAAAGCTCGTTTTGGTTTTTTTTCCCCCAGCCATCTCAGGTGTTGCAATAAGAGATGTTACCTCTCCATACAAATCTTATCTCAATTATATCCTTAGATCATTCTGGCTGTAACAACACTACCACCCACTCCAGGGTTCACACACACACGTCTCTGCCTGGGAAATCCCGGGTAGAAACGTGGCAGCCCTACGCATGAGAAACCCTTCAAGCGCTGACAGCTGACAAGCCCCTGAGCTGCTCCACAGCCTCCTCCAGCCTTGCAGGGTGATCACGGCTCCTAAGAGACAGTCAAAGCAGACACGAGGGAAGCAGAGGGAAGCAGTGGGGAAGCAGAGATGGAGGTGCTGGAGCAGAGCTGGGAGCTGCCCCTCACCACCAGAGATGGTCGAACTCTTTCTGATACAGCCAGGAGGCTCCTCTGGCTGGGGGGACTGAGAAGTCCCTGCCCCAGGCTGGCTTTGGAAAACAGGACACCCAGAAGAGCCCATCCGTGGCTGTGAAGGACTCAGCCACCGATCGCTGCTCCGGAGCTATCAGGAGGAGGGGTGGATTCACCCACCAGGTGTGATGTCTGAGTCAGTCCCATCCTCCTCTGCAAAGCCACAGATGTATGTGGCTGGAGATTTCCAGGTGAGACGAGGTAGTTTGGGTGGCACCAGGGTACAAAGACCTCCTGCGGAGAGCTGATCGTTCGCCCTTTCCCAAAGAAGAAGAAACCAAAACAGCACAAGGCATTGTAGGAAGATGCCAGCAAATGGGAGGAGACAGCTCACCCAGGGAGCTAATTTAGCTGGAAGGAAAGGGAAAGGTTGCAAGATGTTCCCCTATTAAGAAAGAAAAATAAATATGCAAGAGCAAGGAGCCAGAGGTCGAAGTGCCTGTGGGGAAGTGGTGCGGATGCATTTCATTTTAAGAAGCCAAAGCAGAGCTGGGGCAGATGCTGGACCCAGAACGAAGGCTCTTTCAGCCCAGGATTGAGAAGCAAAGGTTCGGATGAGGCTTGCAGAGACCTGGAAACCACAGAGGTGAGCGAATTGTAAGCGGCACCACATTTAATCTGAGCAGAATGCGTGAAACCGGATAATATAATTGGAAGGGTTATTTAAACTGAATATTCAGAGGGAAAAATAAAACATTGTAGGGAAAATAATAATAATACTTAGCACTTGTAATGTGCTTAGCATCTTCAGAAACTGGTCAGCCATTAACTGATTGCTCCTCTGCTAAGTCCAAAGGCTAATAAAAAGGGATGGTTCATTTAGTTATTTCACAGCTGAGCTTCTCAATAAGGCATGAGGAAGAGATCGCTGCTCTCCAGCATGCTGGTAAATAAACAGTTGGAAGTAGGAAAATACAACAACATCTCAGCACTCGGGCGCAGCTTCTTGCTCAGCTCCTTCCTTACTCAACTCGAGCTTGTCCAGACCAGACCTGTGACAAGGAGCCCATCATGGGGGGTCCAGGTCTCCAACAGTCCCAAAACTTGGTGTCTCCTGCTCGGGGACTGCCCCTGAGCCAGCGTCCACAAAAGCGTGGATGGGTGTCCACAGGGCAGGAGTGTGGGCATTCGTCCGTGGGCTGATGGGGTGGGTGATCGGGGCTCAGAGAGACCCCGACTGCACAGCCCTGTTGCCTTGGCAAGCGTGAAGGCTGGAGGGAACAAGCAGCCTTTTGAACGGCAATGAAGACGGAGGTATTTCATGTCTGTTTTATTTAAAAAGTAAACAGTTCCTTTTGTGTTTGATGAGCAAGCGATTTCATAAACACTGCAGAGAAAACATGACACAGTTGCACCTCGGTGATTTCCAGCCTGTTTTCTCGGCAGCGGCAGCGGAGGAGAACCCGAGCGGCTGCCCCACACATGCTCCGGGGTTGTCTGGGGGTGGCCGAGGGTCTGGGGGCTGCTCCCAGTTGGGTGCAAAGGGCAACAGCTGGGAAGAGGAAACTCATCAGGACGGAGCCATTCAGCCTGACACATGTCAAGCCCCAGCACGGGTGAGCAATGAACCCATCGAACACCGGCTACTGCCAGGGGCTCCGCGTTGTGCCCCGGTGCAGGGGCACTCAAAGCCAGCAGTGGCTGTGGCCGGTGCGCGCTGCCCGAATCAGCCTCGCCCTGCCAGTGCTGCCCATCACCCAGCCCTGGGGCTGAAAATCCCTTTCTTCGTATTGCTGCTGGTGGGAACCAATGCAAAGTTCATTTATGCCTAACCCAAACCAACCATCACGGGGTTATGGTGCTTTGCAAAGCGGCTGTCAGTGCGTTCTCTGCACGTGCCCCCGCCTGCCACTATATCTCCTATGCCACCCACTTCATGATGGTTTTCGGCCTTATCAGCTTAGATACCCACTGAAACACTGGCCTCATCACTTCAGAGACAGGGAACTGCATGGATGCTCAGCTGCTCCCATAGAGGTGCCCTATTTTTGGTGCAGTGGACACTCCAGACCCCACTTTGCCGGGGCACGGGTCTCCCAGAGACCCTGTTTCAGGTGTCCCAGCCCCATGCTGGAGAGATGTCTCCATGGGGCTACACAGCTGGGTCCCACCAGCCATCCCTGGACCATGCAAGGTCTCCAGCTCACCCATGGGCTGCTGGGGCAGCAGCCAGGAGAGGGCAATGGTTCACCCATGACCTGCCCAACCCAAGCAGCAGAGAAGAGCTCCTAGAAGATGCTGGGGAGCTATTCCCCACCTCACTGTTGGATGATCCAAGAGGGATCCTGCTGCTTTATAGAAGAGGTGCACAAGTATTCATCTCTGAAAACTTTTGCTGGGCTAAAATACACCCCCCACCAGAGCAGACAAGAGCCCAGGGCTGAACTCAGCTTTTCTGGGACACGTCCAGCAGCAGCAGTGCCATCATCAAAAGCCTTTGGGGTCACAGAGGTTGAGGGATCTTACATTCCCCTGGCTTTTTGCCCCAGGCACTGCCTCCTGCTCTCTCAGCCGTGCTTGTGGGCTTTGTGTTCTCTTCCTCTTTCTTCAGGTTTTCTTCTTCTTAAGTGAAATGTTCCCTATCTCTGCTGCTAGCACGGCCCTACGGACCCTGTGCTGGGAGGATGAGTCGGGTGAGAGCAGGAGGAGGTGAGCAGGGACTCCTTAAAGCAGTGTTAACACTAAGCGCCTCTGCCCCGAGGCGGTTTTTGCCTGAGCGAGGCGTACAGGTCAGGACCTCGATGATTTACGGTGCAGGATGCATCCTCCTCATCACCTGGGGGACCTGGGGAAGGTGCTGAGTGCAGAGACAGCAGCAGCCTTGCCAGGTCGCTAACATGTGTTTCTGACTGGAGGAAATTTGGGATGCGGTGTGCTAAGGGTGCCATGCTATCTTCTGCTAAACACTCACGTACGGCCGGGTAGCAGATATATGAACGGTGCAAGACACCGCCGATTTTCCTCTGCCTGTTTTTGGCATAACGAAGCCCAATGGGTGTGTATAAACAAAGCAAGCACCTCTCTCGCTGGACCTCATGCATCATTTATAGCCAGCTTTTCCATGGCACAAGAAACATTTACATACGCCAGCATTAATTCCGAACGCCACTTCAAAGCCATCTCTGTCTAATGAACCCCGTGCGCTGTGCACAGCAAATTCCACCCGAAAAATAATTAGCAACACACACCACCAAAGCATTACAAGGAGAACGCAGCACACCACCTGCTGAAGCAAAATGAATGCCTGATTTATTTATTTTTTCCACTTTTTAGCAACATTCAGGCACTGACTCAAAGCTGTACTCTGTTCTTGGCTTTTGTCGGGGTTTAACCCCAGCCGGCAACTGAGCACCACCCAGCCACTCGCTCACCCCCCCGGTGGGATGGGGGAGAGAATCAGAAGGGTAGAAGTGAGAAAACTCATGGGTTGAGAAAAAGACAGTTTAATAGGTAAAGCAAAAGCCGCGCACGCAAGCAAAGCAAAATAAGGAATTCATTCGCTCCTTCCCATGGGCAGGCAGGTGTTCAGCCATCTCCAGGCAAGCAGGGCTCCATCACGTGTAACAGTTACTCGGGAAGACAAACGCCATCACCCCAAACCGCCCCCCTACCTCCTTCTTCCCCCAGCTTTATGTGCTGAGCGTGGCGCCATATGGTATGGAATATCCCTTGGGTCAGTTGGGGTCAGCTGTCCTGGCTGTGTCCCCTCCCAGTTTCTTGTGCACCCCCAGCCTGCTCGCTGGTGGGATGGGGTGAGAAGCAGAAAAGGCCTTGACTCTGTGTCAGCACTGCTCAGCAGGAACGAGAACATCCCTGTGTTATCAACACTGCTCCAGCACAAATCCAAAACACAGACCCAGACTAGCTACTGTGAAGAAAATTAACCCTACCCCAGCCAAACCAGCACAGCTTTGTAGGGCCCTGGGAAGTGTCATGTTCCCGCTCTGTTTCCAGGTGAGGGGTATGATTGATTTGGGGGTGTTTATACATTTTTCTTAGATCACAACTGGACTGAGCTGTGGAAGACCCTGCTGATTTCTCTGTGTTGGGGGTGCCCACTGGGATTTAGGGTGCAGGCAGCTCTGCGTCCCTTCCCCTGAAGTTGTATGGGCTTGCAGGGTGCTGTCGCCCTCTGAGCCAAACCTTGGACTGATGGCTGGGACACATGAGTCTCACCCTGGTCTGATGTTCCCGTAGAGCCTTCAACCCCCTCACCAAGAGAAAAAGAAATTGGAGATGAGCTTAGGAGACGAAGGTTTTGGTGCCCCTACCAGCCACCGGTCCTCCCACCCCATGCCAGCTGCCGGCAGCCCTGCTCTGAACAGCTCAGGGAACAGAGCTGGCTTTACCAAAATTATTTCTTAAAACTGTGGTAGAGCTGCACAGCCCCGCTCATGCTAGGAGGAGCAGCATGTTTGCTCAAGGCCTGACACGGTGGCATTGCCGTGGGAGACCCAGGTCACAAACCACCATGGGAGAGGGACAGAGGCCAAACCCGGGAGGTGGCTGTGGGCACAGGGGGACTGACCACGCCGGGGTGAAGCCAGGATCCCGGATTCCTCCAGGTCCTGTCCTCCCCGAGTGGAAGATGCTCTGCAGGGCGCTGCTCTCGGCCAGGTGCTGCCGTGCCCGTGTGCCTCTCCAGCATCGAGCGGTGGTATTCAAACTGTCAGTCTCTGACTTGCTAGGATGCAAGGGGTTAAACTGTTCTTCCTATGCAAATTAGGCTTAATTAATCCTTTTCATCAGTTGCAAATATACCTTCTGAACCCTATTAAAAACATGAATATGCAAATTCAGACCTTTTTTAATACTCATTTTCAAGGACTTGGAGTCAGGCTTGATTATTCGATTCCCGTTAACAGCCTGTAAAACCTGGTGCAAAATTTAATTTCCATTTTAAGTTACAAAAAAAAAAAAAGAATCTGTTGGTAATTAAGCTAATTACAGTGTTACACTAAAGAGGAGACAAACAAGGAGGACAAGATCATTCATTACATTTAACACCGGTTACAGGACCTGGGGACTGTGCATGGCCAGAGTTAAACGTGAAGCCAGGAAACGGCAGTGATGGAAACGGGGTGCGTGTGGGGAGGCTGCGGCTCTTGGGGGGGCCTGGTGCCTTCCTCACCTTGGGAACATCTCTGCTTCAGCCCCATGAGCCACCTTCCTCCTCCTCCTGAGGAGAGGAGCGAGGAAGAGGAGGTGTAGCCAGGCTGGATGGTGTCACAGGCATTGTGGAATCTTTGCACAGGGCAGGAACGAGCTTGGGGTTGGGGTTTCAGGGCAACCTGTAGGACCACCCTATCTGCTAGCGTGACTGGGGCTGAGCATCCCATGCGGGTGAGATTTCCATCCTCCCTGAGCGCTTTCGCTGCATTAAAAACACACGTGTGGGGTGCAGAGGGGCGGTGAGCTGAACTGGCAGCACACGGGAGGAGAGAGGTCCTGCAGACGGGGGCCGCATGTCCTGCTCTCCCACAGGAGCTGTGACCCTGTCCTCGCCAGCGAAGCTGACAGCTCCCTTTGCAGAAGCAGAGCCGTCGCGGAAGACGCATGGCAAGGCTCTGCAGAGGCACCTACAAACCACTGCTCCACACCCATACTGGGGGGGCAAATAGAGGTACAGGATGTGACCCCCTATAGCTCATGACCGTGGCCAGCGTACACTGGGAGCTGCCAACCAAACCAACTCAGCCTACAGTGAGTGCCACCACCCAAACCTCCCTCGGGGTCACCCGTCGGGGCTGGGCAGTCAGCGCTGGTGGCTCCCAACTTGCCCATCAACCTTCCCGTGCCTCCCAGCTCTGCCTGCGTGTAATTAAATAAAAAGTGCTGCTATAAACTGTTAATTATGGTTTACCACTGCAGTGATCCCTTAAAATCAGTCATTAGCATGCCTAGGATCTATTCTGCACTTGGTGTTTTCTAATGACTTAGCAAAGTTAACGACTGATTTGTCAGAGCCATAATCCTCACCTCGGGGCTGGCAGCTCAGGAATGGCAGCACGCCATGGCGGGCTCGTGCTGTCTCTGCATCCCACGACCTGGCTGGAAGCACACAGGTGATGCTCTGCCCACATGAGGCCAGGGCTCAGTGTCCAGGATACCGGTGCGCTGGGCAGGAGACATTGAAATGAAGTGCTAGCGTTACCTACAGACTTACCCAAAGACATCCGTCATCGGCTGGATGGATCCACCCAAGAGATTGGTGCTATCTGGGGGGCTTTTCTCACTCCTCCTCATCTCAGCTCCCAGGACTCACAGCGAGAGGAGCTGTCACTTCAGAGCATGCCACTCAAGGGCAGCTCTGCCTCCTAACAGCGGGATCGGAGCGGGAGCTGATCACGTACATCCCCAAGGACTGGAGCGTGACTCCCAAAGCAAGCTGTGGAAAGACACGTGCACATGGAGGAGCCGGGACAGCCGCAGCGGGGAGAAGGGGTGAAAGAGGGACAGTGTGATTTGCCATCACCCCTACGTGTAAGGCTGGTCTCCCTCATGCACTCCACGGTCAATGGGGAGTGGGAGGCATCTCCAAACTGAAGGACCTAAGTGAGGTTCATGCTCTTAATTTCTCTTTAGGGAGACCGCTTCTTGGTAGTGGTTATGGGGACAGCCTGGCAGATGAACCAGCCACCACCACCAGCAAAGAGAAGTGCCTGCAATCGTACAGCACAAACATTACCCAGTAGATGCTCATGGAGAGAGGAAAGGGTCATCTGCCAAAATTCAGAGCCTTTCACCTGCCTGGAGAACACCTTCCATCACATTGATACCAAAAGTTTCCGATCACCAGATAAAAGGAGTGTGATGATAGAGGTGATAAGGGAAAAGCTCTTGCCCTCTAGCCAAGCCCTGTGCCTCGCACGTCCTCCTGCACGTGCGTCCTCGGGCCCTTCGACCTGTCTGGTGCATCTTGTCAACAGGATCATATTTTGGAGGGAGTCAAGGATGCAGAATTGCCTTCTCGGTCCCTACAGACAATCAGCTTGCTCCCCGAACCATGAGATATGATTGCCCTTATTATTTTAGCTTGCATAGCAGCGAGCCTTGTTAATGGTCATAAAATTATCTAGTCCTTATTTAAATCCAACAACCGTCTGTGTTTCAATGACCTCCTGATGGTCTCTGGCTTTGTTCCAGGTTGAAGAGGCATCAGAGGGACCAGGGAGGAAAAAGAGGCAGTGGGAGGATTAAAGAAAAACAACGAAAACCACAACAAGCAACAGCCAACAAAGAGAATTCAAAGTAAAACAGGGAATATTAAAGAGAGCTCAATCAGTCAGCTGGAGAGTTCAAAAAAAACCCAACCTGTCACAAAGAGAAGGAAGCAGCATCAGGTAAAATTAGCAACACTAATAAACTCATCAGCACTGGAGCCCGGGCCAGGAAACAGCACAGGGAAGACGAAGGGGCCGGGAGATGCTTGATCCCACGTTGGGGAAGCAGGAGAGAGAACTGACACAACCTGAAGGAACGTGCTTCAGTGGTGGTTTGGGTGGAGACCAAAGACATGGGCTGCTCCTGAGCCCTCCAGCATCAAGGAGCTGCCTTTGTGCTCCCTAACTTACATGGCAGCATTTTCTCTAAAGTGTATTTTTCTTCCGTTTCGTTCCTTGCATTTGCTTCGAGGGAAAACGCGCACACACGGAAGGCTGGAGACCCAGCCACTGTGGGTGAAGGAGCAGGAGCAGCGCTGGGACGGCTGCTCAGGGTCGGGGTCTGCAACAGGCCCTCAGGGAAGGCTTTGGCCAGTGATTTCTACGCGGAACGTTTCTGAAGCAAAAATCTCCTATTTCCTTCAGATGCCAGACCGCTCTCCTGTCCTTTCAAATAACATCTACGAGCCCCCAGAGTACCAAAAAATTTTACAGTAATGATGCCCCCAAAGAGAAACAAGAAATGAAAAACCCCCAAGCAGCAGAGAACTGTTCTAATGTACCCAAGCTCCAACACAGATTCCCATCAATTTTGCAGCAAACCTGAGTCATGAAATTAACAGTAGCATCAGCATATTTCCTATTAGCGAGGGTTCCTTTTTCAGAACAGATCATACATTCCTACCCTATTTTTCTAGACACTTGTGTCAATGCGATATCATCAGATGCCGTTCAGTTGCTCCTCTTAGCCTGAAAAAAGCTTTCCTGTTGGGAAGGATGGGATTTTAATATTTAAAAAAACGACTTCGTGAAAAAGCTTTGCTGATTTTTATTTATTTATTTATTTAATATCCCTCCCCTGATCAGAGTGGGCGCGTTTTGTAGCTTTTAAATATCATGCAACTTTTAGCATCGCTGCTATTAAATCTGAATCTGCTGTCACAGCAGGCAACGTGAATGTGATTTACACCAGCGCGGAGAGCCTGTTCTGTCCTCCCCAGCTACTCCACTTGCCTCATCAAGAACGCGCCATCGTTAGCTACGGTCACCTAGCATCTGACGCCGTCGTCGTTTTCCCAATGTCATCGAAAAGCTAAAAGCTATAATGGCACCAAACCTGCCCTGGCTGCATCATCTCCCGTGCTGAGCAGCGCTGGCTGCTGGGGTCCGGCATTACCTTGGTGATGTCCTAGGAAGGCTTTGCCTCTCTCCCCCGAGGCTTATTTTGACACGTCCGCCCGTCAGCCCAACTCACACCATTCTCAGCTGTCTCTCAGCCCGCTGCTGGGGTCGGGAAATGAAAAGGGCGGGTGCTGCTCCGTGTTTCTTCGGTGTGCTGGAGCGAGCGGAGGGGAGCGACGGAACACTGACAGCTACAGCGGTGCCGCAGCTGGGGGATGCTGCGTCCGACCCCCACTGTCATGAGCCCTGGTGGGATGCTGCTGCCTACCTGGGCTCACCGTAGGGCTGTGTTTGGGGTCAAATAACCTTCACTGCTGGCCAGCGTTGGGAAGCCATGACTGGGAAGTGATATTCCTATTTTACAGAGCCCACAGTGCAGAAGGTCTCGCTGGCTTGTCCTGGGGCAGGCAGAAAATCCAAGAGCCAGGAGCGGGATCGCTCCTGCCCCATCGCCCTCCATACCCCAATCCTCTCTGCACCTCCACGAGCCAGTGCAGCTCTCCCCCCGCTACCCAGCAGCCGTGGGAGGAGGTATTTGGGGATGCTCATCCGCCTCCATCTCGGCTCTCCTGCCCACCCAGAGCCCAGGGCTGCCCAGACAGTGGCCACATGGGCCACCCCTGACAGCTAACCCCACCTGCACCGGGAGAGGCAGGAGAAGGGAAAAGGTGCTTTGTGAGCAGCTCTGGGGAGGGCAAGACGTCTCTGCCCTTAGGGAGTTCCCAGCCCCGAGGTGGGGAGAGCCCGGGCCCAGACTGCCACGCAGCCTCCAGAGACGGCGTCAGGTGGCCAGTGGGAGAAGATGGCTTTTCTTTCCTCAGTTTAGGAACTGTGGCCTCCCTTTTCACCCAGCGCCGCTTCTTCCTCTCCAGCCGCCCCCAGCCCCGCTCCTGCCCTTCGCTCCCTAGGTATCCACCTCCGTCGCAGCTTCATGCTCTCTCCCTGTTCTCCTTCCCTTCCTCCTATAGCGTTACATGGAGATGATCCATAACTAACATCTACGAATCCCAAGCTTCTCATGGCTCATGCCAAAAAGCTTTCTCTAGTCCCTTCTCAGGCATCACACACTTCCAGGACAACTCTCAGGCTCACGTGAACAACACGCAACGATGCCGAAAGAGCCAGGAGACACAAAGCCAGAGCAAAAGATTCCAGGTTCAGAGATGTGACCTTAGCAGAGGCATGAACTTTGCTGTACCTGCTTAGCCAAGAGCTCTGCTGCTTTCAAGGACCGTATGGCAGTACTTGACAGCACTTTGCCCGTTTGGTGTTTCTATATGCACGCAGATGAAAAGGGTTGATCAGCGGAGGAGCGGGGGCTCGCAAGCAGTTTGAGCAAAGGGAAGCTTCAGGCAACACTGCAAACAAGACAGTGCTCCGACACACACGGTCCCCCAGCCGTGCATTAATAAATCATATTTTACAGCTTATAGCACATAAACCCAGCGAGCGTGCACGGAGACCCGGTGAGCATACGCACACTTGTTAACACTCTCGCCTCTCCCCTCCCACCAACTGCAAATTTATTACCGATCCTCCAAGATTTTCTAAAAGGATTTTCTACCAATGCGGCTGGAGTTTGCAAGGGACAAGCCGAAGCCAGATGGGACTTGTGCCTCTACTGACTGGGTGGCTGAAGCCTGCTGTGCCACCGGTGGCAATCAGGGTCTCTGTTTGCACTGCCCCGGGGGGCTGCCCCCGTGGGGGGGGACGCGGGGGGCAGTGAACTCAGCGGCAAGGCCCTGCGATGGGCTGCCAAGCCCTGCGTAGCTCGGCGTGGAAGGAGCAATCACTGAGAAATTCAGCGTTGCAGTTACTCCTCGCAGCTCCATCACAGCTGAGATCAGCGCTATAATGGCGACAGAGATGGGAGATGCTGTGGCAGCAGGGTACAGCCATATGTTTGGGGCTTCATGCTGAATTTGGCATTGGAACTGGAAACTGGGGGGTCTCTGCTCCTCTCCCCCATGCCCAACTGCAAGCCTGTGTCCCACAGCTGGCCTAGGTGGCTTTGCAGTGGTCACGCTTCCATGTGAATGCTCCCAGGCCTCCATCAGCAAGCCTTAGAGCTCCCAAAAGCCCCAGTTTTCCATAGTGCCCAAGCCTGCTCGCTGTGCAACAGTGTTACGCCACAAGCAGGGCAGGGATGCTGCTGGCCAAAGCAGGACAGTTACCCCAGCAGCTTCCCAAGCCACAAGCCGGGCCAGGCGCTGCACCACACCGGCACATCTGGCCAAGCACCCATCCTCATGACACACTTCTCCCAGACGCGCTGCCGTATTAAACTTAGTTGAACAAATCAGTCTTGCTGGGAGAACAGGGTGCAGAGCAGTAATTCATCTGCCTCTCCTCCCCGCTGAAGGCGTCTCGGAAGACTCCTGCGTTTTCTACCCCAACTTATTATCCTTTCACTCTTGGGAGGCAACTTTCCAACGGGCAGAACGTGTTTTCCCTTGTCACTCTCCAGCATCGCTTCTCGCTTCACCCGTGTTTTGCTAAGATAGAGGGTTTATTGTAAACTTATTAATTACTTCATTTCTCCTGCGAGGAGCCAGGAGAAAAATTCTCAGAGGCAGCCAGGATCTGCTATTGTGTTGGCGGAGGAGGCGAATGCGGCTGACGTCATGATTCATTTTCCCCATGACTGAGGAAGGCAACTCTCAGTGCCACGTCGCGCATATGAATCAGGCAGCGTTCCCCTGGCACAGCATGCCAGGCAATTCATCTTCCACCAGGACTTCTTCAAGCAGAAGAGAAAACACCAAACTTTTGCTATTGTGCTTCCTGCAAAACCCTGCGGAGACGAGGGCTGGGGAGATGGGGGCTGCAGCCTCCCCAGAGCACAGGCTGTCCCTCCACCTCTGATCAGTTGGGTCTACAGCAGCTATTTGCCGTGCCTGTAGACACATCAACAGGTCCCAGAGTGACTCCAGCACGCATGGCCAACCCTACAGCCACTGTGAGCATCTGAGCTAACTTTCTAGCCTTACTGCTACCTTCTCTCCAAGCCTAGGAAGTATGTTCCTGCTAATATCAGGAGGAAATCAATATACACAGAAGTTGATTAAAGTTCATAACAAACTAATCTAGTTTACAGCATGAATGAGACTCGCCTGGAAAAACTGAGATAATGATGTCCTCACTTCTCAAAGCAGTACCAGCATCGGATCATTGATGGACAATTTGTTATCGTGCTTTACACATGGGAGAGCACAGGGGGAGCGCAGTGTATACCCCAAAAAAAGGAATCGTACATCCAGTTTGGGAAGCGACACTTTATTCTTACGACAGAAGAGCTATATCCATTGTAACACAAAATGTCAGACTTCAGGGGATGCTCCATCCTCCATGGAGGAGAGAAGGAGGGAGGCCCCCAGCAAGGTGAGCGGGCACCCACAGCCTGGTGGCAGGCAGCAGGCTAAAGCCAGCAGCAGTGAGCACGCCCCAAAGAGCTCCCTCCCACCTTCTGCAGCCCTGAGATGGCCAAGAGCCCAAGAGTCTCCGTGAGGAACAAAAAACATGCCAGTGACATCTGAGCACACCACACAACATAGAGGTGTCAACACAGGTCTTCAAATGGCCCTTTATGCTTGTGCTTGTCTGCTGAGTGATGGCAGACTCAGATAACTGGATATCTTGAAAATAATTTCAACCCTGTTGAGTGACGAGCTGTTTGCAAGAGGAGGAGGTATCCGCAAAGAACCTGCTACTCATGACTGATCCTCCCACAGGTCCCTGTCCTCAGGGACCAAGCCCTTGGCTCCCATTAGGAGAGGACAACCATGGGGGAAGGAAGCACCAGCCTCCTGCAAGGCTCATCTCCCTGCTGGTGCCCAGATTTGGGGAATCCTTTTGGGAAAAGCTGTGAACGGTGATGCTGTGGCTCCTCAAACCAGCAGTTCCCACCATCTTCCTAGAGATGCTGACACAGTCTGGGGAGTGATGAACACATTTCCCAGTTCAAAGGTGGGGCTTGGGTCTTGGCACAGGAGAGCCCTGGGATGGAGCTAGACTTGCCCTCCCGCAGGAGGGAAATGATGCTTTTCAGAGGAATCGGTGGGGTTTGGGAATCAGCATGAAAGAAGGGGGAAGAAGGAGTTCCCTGCAAAACAGAAGCAACCCAATGCCACAAATTAAGGGTGGGCGGGAGAATTTCTCCTCGCTACCTCAAGTGTCCTGCCCAGGGGTGCTCCACGCCTGGCTGGTGGCTGGCGGTGGGACGCTAAGCGATGGTCTGGCGGCTGAAGAGGTCGAGGGTGAGGGCGCTGAGGAAGGCTGGGATGCTGTCCTGGCGAAGCAGGTGGAGTTCAATGAGCTCCCGGATGGTTCGTGAGAACTCGGTTTCCAGAAGCTGCATTTTTCCCCCGGAGGAGCTGGAGGCCTGAGGGGAAAGGAGAACAAGCCCATTAATACAACAGGGTTTTAATTCACCTCCCGTGACGCAGGGCAGAGCTAGCAGCGTTGCCCTGCAGCCTCCATCGGCACGGATCTGCCTGTAATCAAGCACACGTTATCTGCTGCAGCGCAGGTGTTCGGCACACGGCGTAATTGGGCTGTTATTGAGTTGTGCATTTCCATCGTCCCCACGCAGGACCCCCCAGTGACAAATGGTGCGGTGGGGAGACGAGCGGTTCGACCATTCTGGAAAAAGGCTGCACAGGGGCCAGGCTGTGCCGCCGGCGCAGAACCGGGGTGCCCACATCGGGGTCACCATCGTGACCATCACCGCCCAGGTCTCGGGTGGCAGGAGCTACGCGCAAGGGCTTTCTCTCCATGAAAACACTTATCCCTGAAGTCATTCCGCTTCTGCAGGAGGAAGCAGACCTGTTTCTAATTAACACGACTCCTTCCCAACAAGCTGCTGATCAGCCCCGCATCCCTAAAGTGTTTCTGGATGTTTAAATCAGCCCGGCAGCGCATAGCCAAGAGCTCCAGAGGAATTATTCCAGAGATGCTCTCATGAAAATAAGGAAACTCAACATGTGGGAAGACTTTACAAATCTCCTGTAACACATAAAACAAGCAAAAAAAAAGCTAAGTGCAAGAGAAATAAGGAATTCTTGAAGCCTTTCCTGCCCCCAGAGGCACGAAAGCGGCTTGTTTATTAATAAACAGCAAAAACATCACAGCGCAAATGCTAATTTTTTCCCCTGCCATTTTCTTCTTCAAAATGCTCCCGTTCCTAACGGCTCTGCAGCTCTGCTTCCCCTTGGAGCTGAGACAGCGCAGCACAGGCAGTGCCAGGCAAAGCCAGCATCCCCCCGGGGCAGGCAGGAGCGGGGCAGACCCCCACCCCAACGTAGGGTTGCCAAAAGCCAGAGCGGAGGATTGCCACGTGAAGGGAAAACATGGCTTTACCTGCTAGGAGAGAAGGGAAGCGATAACTGCCGAGAGCCCTGGGGAACCTGGTTGTTTCCAATTTCATGTTCTCAGGAGCCTCAACACATTTGGTTATGAACTTTTCGTGTATGTGTCACTCTGGACTGCAAAGAGCACAAGGTACCGAGGATGCCCCCATCACCCTTGAGCCAAGCAGGGAATCTAAACAAGGTTTCCACGTGGAAAAGTAAATTAGCTTTTGTTTAAATCTCCTCCACTTCGGCTTGGTTGTTTTTCAGCAACTCCAAAGGATGTTCAGTGCTTTAATCCACTGCTTACCAGAGCTACCCGACTTGCTTTCTCCGCATCTGATGTACCACTGGGTCAGATTAAAGAGGCTGAGAAGGCAGAGGGCAGAGATGGCAGATGAAGAAGCCAGTTGGAGGCACAGGGAGGGACGTACATCCACAATCCATGTAAAGCCAGAGGCGCAACGCGAGGCTGTAGCATAGCTAGGAGCTGGTACACGGGCTGGATGCTGTGAAAGCAGCACAGGTTTTGTTTTGCAAATCCCCCCCCGCCCCGGATTCGGCTGATGGGAAGCGTCGGTTTCGGAGGAAGGTCCGAGTGTTATGAATGCATCACTTGTGTCTCCGAAGTCAGTGCTGAATTGGATTAATCTAAAATAGGAATTCAAGCTCTGTATGAAATACACACTGCCTCCTTCGCAGATTTAAAACACTCTTTGGGCACAGAATTAATTTTCTAAGAATTTACAAGTAAATCCATTAATTGGTTTACTAGTTTAATTAATTAAAGCAAGTTCCTTAAGAAATTTAGCATCCAGTGCCAGACCATTTGCTTGTGTTTTACGATCTCGGAAACGGAGTAACATAAACGTTTCAAATTTCCCCTCTTCTTTGAGCTCACGGGTGTTGTGGGTGAAGGCTACATTTGAATAATTTCTTTTTTATGAGATTAATGGTAATTTCTCCCTACTGTTCTTCATAACCGAAGTTTCCTCCTTCAGCAGAGGCAGAAGAATGATGTTCAGAGAAAGTTATGTGAACAAATACGTGCTTCTGAGAAGACTGTTATTTCCCACTGCGTTCAACGGGACCATGGTTTCTCTCAGCTGTCGGATGGTCAAGAGAGGCACTGTCCTCCCCGCCACGGACCCCCTGTTCCCAGGAAGGCAAAAAAATCCAAAAAAATCAAAAAGCTTCCAAAACCCAGACATCTCACCTAGGTTTCTTATGATCTCTTCTGCAACAGGAGCAAGGCAAGAAGGCAGCCACTTGGAAAAAAGGCAATTCTTCCTCTGCCAGGAGATGTTTACATGCTACCTTTGAGGATGGATGTACTTGCAGTTCAGTTCATTCAATCTCACACTGCTTTTAAAAAAATTTAGAAACTTGTTTTTTTGTTCAGGGAGTCTTTTAAAATTGCTATCATTGTTACCTTTCTTATTATTTGTTTTTATTGCTTTTTTTTTTCTTCACCCATCTGTTCATAATGTAGTATAGACTGAGATATATAGATAGCTTTGAGTTCAACAGCAGGAGCACCTTTGCAGCGTGTGCTTTACAAATAAAGTGATTATACGAAATAATAGCAATATGTTCCCATTAATTCACAGGATTTCTTTTCAAATGCCAGTCTGCACCCTGCCTGGTGCACCCGGCGAGCCGCAGGCAGAGAGGGAAGCGCCGGGGTGGGTGGCGTGGGAGTGGGAGCGAGCAGGGGATGACGACCAGGCAGGGGGATGCGCAGGGGTGTGCAGGAGCGAGGAGGGGGAGGACACTGGAGGGGATGCTCTGCTGAATGAACACTTGCAAGGTCTGGCTGTTTCATGCTGTTTTGGATCAATGCAGAGCATCCCTGTGATTCCAGCTCTAAAAACCAGATTTATGAAAGATACAATGATGAAATTTTTCTTAGAGCGGTTCAAAGCTGTAAGGGTGCTTGAGTCCTCCTCTTCACAGTCATAGCTAGGATGCCCTCCACTAATTTTTAATCAATTTTTAAAATTAATAGAAAGTCTCAGCCCTCAAAGAAAAACTCCTGGACATAACCCCTGCTAACAAGAACTTGCAGGTGACAGCACACAGAATCATAGAATCATTTGGTTGGAAAAGACCTTTAAGATCTCATCAAGTCCAACCATACCTGTCCACTACTAAACCACGTCCCTAAGCACCTCATCTGCCCGTCTTTTAAATACCTCCAGGGATGGGGACTCCACCACTTCCCTGGGCAGCCTGTTCCAATGCTTGACAACCCTTTCCATTAAGAAGTTTTTTCTAATATCCAATCTTAGCCTCCCCTGGCGCAACTTGAGGCCGTTTCCTCTTATACCAACTATTCACAGGACACACTCCTGCAGTCAATGCATAGAGGAGTCAATGCAACCGGAGACTTTGGGGACCACCATGACACGTCAATCCCCCTTTCCCCACTGCGCTGAGCCAGCCAAGTGCAGCGCTTCACTAGAGATGCAAATATTCCCCCTGCACCCCCGGTTTCCCCCAGCACAGAGCAGCCCAGGACGCTGAAGCTAAGCACTATGAGAATACCATCTCACAGGTACTCTTTACATAGACCTATATTGGTTTCTTCTAATTCATGGAAAAAATCTGCCTGGCTCACTAAACTACTGAGATTCAGGTCTATGTTATGTTTTATTCAGATCTCAAATACTTGCAAAAGGAAAGATTCCAGCTTTCGCTAAGCTCCGCTGCCAGTTCAGTCTGATTTAGGGCCTATCGGGACCTTTTCTAGACAAGCAATGGAAATCAATCTTTGCCCTGTGTTACCGCACGCTCAGTTCTGCTGGGGTGGGGGGGTGTGACTCCTGCCATAGATTTGAAGGGTGACACCCCGTTTTTCTCCTCTGAGGCTGTGTTACCCCATAGAGCAATCAGATCAGCGGGCAGATTTCACTATATTGTAAACCAGGCAGAAGACAGGTCTATTTACCACATGGCGACATAAACTTGCAGTAGCTGCTCCTCAATCTGCTTGGAGAAAGGAGCCGTTAGCACAATTGTTTTTCCACGAGAATCAAGATCAGCTGCTGCCTACCAGAAGGAAACATCATAAATCTTTCTCTTAACCCTGGAAATTGGTAAATTATTCAAGGCTTTATAGTTTAGATATACATATAAAAGTCTCTCAAATAACCACCAGCGTGGTAGAAAAGAGTTCTTCTCTCCAACAGGGACCATCTCAGCAAGGAGCAGACAACAGCGTGCGCTTGCAGCCCAGAAGGCCAACCCTATCCTGGGCTGCGTCAAAAGCAGCGTGGCCAGCAGGTCGAGGGAGGGGATTCTGCCCCTCTGCTCTGCTCTGGTGAGACCCCACCTGGAGCCCTGCGTCCAGCTCTGGAGCCCTCAGCACAAGAAGGACATGGAGCTGTTGGAGCGGGTCCAGAAGAGGCCACAAAAATGATCCGAGGGCTGGAGCACCTCTGCTACGAGGACAGGCTGAGAGAGTTGGGGCTGTTCAGCCTGGAGAAGAGAAGGCTGCGGGGAGACCTCATTGCGGCCTTTCAGTACTTAAAGGGGGCCTATAGGAAAGATGGGGACAGGCTTTTTAGCAAGGCCTGTGGTGACAGGACAAGGAGCAATGGTTTTAAACTAAAGGAGGGGAGATTTAGGCTAGATATAAAGAAGAAATTTTTTACAATAGGGGTGGTGAAGCACTGGCACAGGTTGCTCAGAGAGGCAGTGGAGGCCCCATCCCTGGAAACATTNCTGGCACAGGTTGCTCAGAGAGGCAGTGGAGGCCCCATCCCTGGAAACATTGCAGGTCAGGTTGGACGGGGCTGTGAGCAACCTGATCTGGTTAAAGATGTCCCTGCTCACTGCAGGGGGGTTGGACTAGATGACCTCTAAAGGTCCCTTCCAACCCAAAGCATTCTATGGTTCTATGAACACAGAAGACACAGAGGAGCAATAGGCATTCCCAAATGTCCCTGCTGGGGGATGGACCTGCAGTTGCCCAGACTGGGCTGCTAATGCTGCAACATATGGGCCATAAAGGAGATTCTATCAACTGCTGTGACTTCAACGTAACATATACAGGGCTTCTGACTGAACTGATTTCGCTGAGGTGGCTCTTTGCCCCCGTGCTGCTGTTGCACAGGAACGCTCCCTGAAAGCCAAGTCCTAGCATTTACTTCTCTGCTTGTTCCACCAGCTGAGGTATCTACATCAAAAGCATGACAGTGCCTCCTTCAGTCATTTATAAGCTAACAAACATATGGTTCAGAAGTGCACTCTGAACTAGATACACCAATGTTTTGGTTTCTTGTATGCCTTTTTCCTCTTCTCTCTGACATATTTTGGTAGCTAAAAACAATGGATTCCCTCACTCTGGCTCCAAAAGTGCCATCAGCTATAAACTGGTATGCAGTGTGACTTTAATCATCCAAAGGATGCTTCTTGAAAAATACCGGTTGAGCAGAAGACCTGATGTCCTGTAGGCCTTCAAACTCTGAAATAAGGTTGAAAAGAGGGTGGTTGCATGCCCCAAGGAGAAGGCTGACATGGGGATGTGGTATCACGAGAAAACATGGGGTAGAAATGCAGAAAAAGGGAGAAGAGGGCTTCAGCATTCAATACAACCTGATAATCTCATCTAGGATCCCTTTCCCATGAAAGGTTGGACCAGATGATCTTTCAAGGTCCCTTCCAGCCTGGGCTGTTCTATGATTCTATGATTTCAGCTTGAAGTGGGGATATTCTACGTCTGATTTCCACACCAAGAAAGCACAACTGCCTCGGGGGGTGCGATCCACGCAGGACATGCGCTCCTGCGTCTTCAAACACGCACCCAAGTGACGGAGGTGGAGTTTCCAAATGTCTTTTGGCGAGCTGACAACAGTGATGGTGCAGCTTTGTGCCAGGTGCAGCAGGCAAGAGAGTTGTGGCTCAGTTTGGGAACCCCAGTTCAAACACCTCCTCGGTGTGAGGAAGGGTGAAGTCTAGGACTTTGGCAGGGCTGCCAGAGTGGCTTTCCACCCCTTGGCACAGCCACAAGCCTTTGCTTTGCAGATGCCGCTCGGCCATGCTCTATGGTAGATGGTACTTTTCAAGGCTAAGATGTATTAGGGGTCAAAATGAGCAAGTGAATCATTGCCCAGTGACATTTACCCAGCGAATGTATCGTGGAGGCTCCATCTCATCTGCTATGCTCCTTCCATAAATCACTGTCCGTGCTGCCTCCCTACAACTGCTCTGAATACACACGGCAAACATCCCCGTGCGTGCCGAGGGAAGGGGCAACACAGCTTCACATCTGAGACTCCACACAGAGCTTCTCCCTGCTCCATTCAGGTCCACAGGCTCCTCTGGCATTACGGGCCGTGCCGTGGCCGTGTTCTCCTCTCCCTGCCGCAGTTCTTACTGCCATTTCCCTTGTCGTCTTCCCCACCCCACCTTGAAGCCTACTCTGACATGGGTTATGCACATCTCCCCACCAGATTGATCCCTTTGGCAATCTGCCTTCATCATTTGAATCCCTCAGACCTCCTCTTCGCGCAGGACAGTCACTCCCTCTTTCCCAATGCCTTCCCCCATCAGCAGAAGTCCTCAGGGTCGGCCGCGCTGTCCGATCACCTCCCGAAACCTCCACAGCGTTATCACCACGTGCACCACCATGTGCCTTGGGCACACTGGTGGTCCTGATGGACCCTCGGCTCCCTCTGATGCCTTCCCCGCGGTGCCCACCGCCTACCTCTGCACCCATTAATACACATAACCCTGTCACAGCCCAACAAACCTATGTGAAAATGTCTTTTAAGAAGCTGCCGGCTCTGACTTTTAAATGAGAAAATCCTTTTGTTTCTGCCTTTTGCTTCGGATGCTGAGATTTTTCTAAATGTCAAAGGCTGCCTTGTCCACATGCAGATGTTGAGGGGGGGTGCACAGATGCCGAGCGGGCTGGCACCCTCTCCCCGGGTCTGCAAAGCTGACAGATCACAATGGGTCACTCCAGCCAGGTGCACACACACACGCGGGGCAGCCCACCAAGCACAGAGCCAGCCAAAAAACTGGAGTGCTCAGTAAATACCCAGGGAAAGCGTGTGTGTGTGTGTGTGCGCCCGTGTGGAAACTGCCTGCTGAAGTTATAACAACCCAAACACGAGGTTTTGAGATCTAATTGCTCAAACTTGGCTCTCTCGGGTGATGATATCATTATCAAAATCCCCCAATTGAGTTACGCCTCACCAATCAATCTCTCCTAAGCATCACGCACTGCTCAAATACCAGGTCCCCAGGTAGCCACTAAATCACTTTAATTAGAGGCTGTTCATTTAAAATTAGAGAAATATTAAAAAAACAAAAAAACAAATTGTGCCACAAGATGTGCTTACGGCTGGAAGTATTTATGAGGTTATTTAGCAAACTGTTCACTGGTTTCCTCCTCCTTTTTTTGTGCTAATGGGCAGGTTTCAGCTGGCCTGACGGGACGCCTGCCCAAGGTAGCTCTCGCAGGATGTGCAGCTCTTCATCAATCAAGTCACCTACCTTTCACAAATGACCATTCCTTGTCTGCAGCAAAGTTTTTCCCCCTTTAATATCCTCTTTGTAACTCAAAAGGGGAAGAGTACTTCTTTATAATAATTGCTTCTTGCCAAGACCTCTGACCTCTGTGTCGCCAGCTTGCTATATAAAGTGAATTTATGAGGCAGAGAGGGATGGATGCCTGTAAAGGGCCTTCCAGGAAATGTAATGAAAAAGCTGCTTTTAGCTGCTGAGCAAAGAAAAGCAAGCGCCTGGCAATGCCAAGAAGAAAATTGAAAGCTGGGGTGGGATAAGTGAGAAACAGCCTTGCGTGCACTGAGATTTATAGCAAACATTTCCTTTTTCTTTCTTATTATTCAACATTGAGATGAACCACAGCCCCACGACGTCTTCCGCGCAAGAGGTCAGCTCGTATACTTCCATCTTAATCAGAAACACAACCCAGGCCCTATGCACACGAGCAACCGAAGCGATGGGGTCCTGGATGCCGCACCAGCTCAGGAGCAAAGAAACTCATACGGGGCGTATTGCGTAGCAGTGAGTTTCTCCCTACAGCTACGTGTTTTGATCTATGTGAGCTCTCCTGCGCCTGATGTAAAAAGATGAAAAACGTGAAAAAGAGCAGGGACATGAGCTGAAGCACCTGCACACCTCTCGATGGGGAAAACCGGTTGGTGTTAATCCTAGGGGACGGTGCTCTGCGCAGTGGAGGGCAAGTCAGCATCTTCTCTCAAAAGGTTTCTCCTACAGGTTAATGCCCTTTAGACTGTCAAATGTGATGCCATAAAAATAAGATCAAAGGCTTTAAAATAAGGGAAGCATATTTTTTGATTCATACTATTACTATTTTATATCTGAATATTCCTATAGAGCTTTTCATCCTGGAAGACAGGTCTTTGAACTGCTGTGATTTCACCTATCACTGAGGAGCAACCCCCAGGGTAAAATGTGACAGCTATTATCAGGGTGCATTAATGTTACTCAACAGTTCAGGACAGACAGAGACAAATATATCCAATTTAAATCATAGGTTTCAAGAACTACTGCTCAGTGTGGATTAATATCCATGCATTTTCCAAAAGTGCTTTGAGAGTTTTAAAGGACACGTATTGAAACTAAAATTCCCTGTCTCATCTGTAGGATGCATTCAGCCTCCCACCATTACGCTGTAAATTGAACATCAATATTGGCAAAGAGGGAAGAGGGTAACATAAATGATTCACCCATAGCATCTATGTCTGCATCCACAGATTCTGATGGGGATCTCCAAACCAACTATCAAGAAGATTCACCCTGCGGAGATTTGTTGAGGTGATACCTAGAAATGGTTCAGCTGAATACAAGACTGGTGAGACTAAATCACAGCAGACTATTCACATCACAGAGAAAGGAAAATTGCATGGGATGTCCACTTGAAACTAATACTGGCAGCCAGCTGTAAGTCAGAGCTTGAGATCCTAAATTATAACTTTTTAACAGGCCTCGGGACTGCTAAATAATGTTCACCGCCAAATATGTTTATAAATATCAACCATGAAGGAGTGTAGATGAGAGCAAGGCACAGGGCTCACAGAATTTTTCCAACCCCATCCTATAAAAATCCAAACTATGAAATTAAGCCTTTAAAACCAATACCTCGTTAAAAGGCTCAGGATCTTTACAAATCAGTGTCTTTCCTTGACATACAGGGAAGCCGTCCTGATCCCCCAGCCACAGGTATCTCTGACTTACAACGAAGCCCTTCAGAAAAAGCAGCCAAACGCACATTATCCCAACTGCTGTCACAACCACGCGCTGCAGAGCTGGACTGCTCCAGCACCCAGGCTGCAGCTTTCCAACCATCTGCGAGGTGACCGTATTGGACTGGTCAAGCTGCAAAGTGAGTAGCTAACAAGCATTAACAACATCTAGCCCATGTGTTCTGCCTAGTAAAATGTGAACCCATCTGTCTGTAACATTAGTGACTCCATAGAAGCCATATGCAGGAGAGACATAAATTAGGGAGAGAAAAATCTCCCGTTACTTTCTCTGAAATGACTCTGCAGTTGTAGCCTGCAGTGCTGGGGACTGGGTGTTATTTAAATTCTGTTTTCCCAGCCAAATCACAGCCTCGCATAGCTCTCCAGCCCTGCCATCCAGAGGCAGTTTCTGGTCTGCACCTGGCCCCGATGAACGTGGTGGCTTAGCACAAAGGGAAAAGTACGTGCAACTCAAACCAAGTCCTGGCTCTCCCAGGAGAGCCAGAAGCAGACAGACAACTTGAGGGAGATACCAGGGACTGACAAATGAACCCAGCACGCAGGAATCCCTCATTTAGACAGGGAACTCATCTCATTAACCAGCCAAGTTGCTTAGCGTATTCCTCTCCACTCCCTTGCTGGGAGGAGAGCTGGAAGCAATGGAGGAGCAGAGAACCAAGAACATGGACTTTCTGGAACATGAGAAGGAAGCACCTATGGGGAGAAATGCAAAAAAATCATCTGTGTGGGCTTTAATTAAGATGGCCTGGTTCCTAAAATGGGGAGATACTCCACTTGTGAACTGCAGCTGTGAGCACGAGGTCTATAAGAGAACATGAGCAGTTAAGTTTGCAAAACCCTGCATTGAGGAGAGACGGCTGGAACCACAGTGAATTTTGATGGCAACTTTTTGCAAGCTGCTGCGTTGCCAGGGAGATAGGCATCTGCTCCCCAGAGCGAACCACTGCTCACCAACAGGCAGAACTTGCCGGAGCCTTCACTGCTCACTGAGTCACACCAGGCATGCGCCGTTCCTCCGCTTAGCTGCTTCTGCATCGTCCTCCTGCCAGGGGCCTCTGTTTTCCCTTCTCCGGATTACAGCAAATAAGCAGGAAAACGCAAGGCTCACCCCAGCTGAAGTGCCTGCACATGATAAAGGGTGCAAATAGGTCATGCAAACTTCAGGACTCACCAGCTTCCAACTGGAAAAGAACCCCCTCGTCTGGGAGCTGGGCATCTCGTTTTGCAAGAGATGGAGGCTGAGCGTGCGCCGGAACGGTTAAATGAGCAGATTACGCACGCCTGCAAGGCACATCTCACTGGAGTGACTGCTACCCTGCGATACAGCAGACACCAGTGTGTGATTAATATGTTTATCCTCCTCATCTTTTTGGTATCCTTCTGGAAGCCTTGTCATGAGCAGGGCGGACGGAAGGCTAAAGAACTGAATAAGAAGATCCCGTGATGAATAATGGCTCAAGAGACCATAAGTGATAAACTTAATGACAAGCAGACAATTAGACCTTAGATGCCTGGCTGAAGCATGGGACAGTACATGGAGCCTGCCTCTTCCCGGCTCATTGAGTCTGCAAGGCTTGTGGGGGAATGAGTAACAGATGGACCTGATGGCAGATTACAGCTGAAATTCTCACCATGTTTATTCATTACCCTCTTCTAGCTCTTGTTTGTCATAGTCTGGCACCCTGGGCTAAAATGCAGGTTTTAAGCCTCACATCAAGGAAATTGGTGACACATATTAGTCACCTCTGCGCAGAGCCAGTGCTCTGCATTACAGTCACTGCTATGGAGACCAAAGCCACCGCTCAACTAGGAGCAAGAAGATCTGGTCAATAATTACCTCTTCCTATGGGACTGTGTGACTCGCTTATAGTTATGATCTGCCAAAGCGGAATTTAAGTGTTGGCTTTGGAAATAATATTAGTTGCTGTTGCAACATCAATAACCAAATTTCACAATCTTAGCGTGAGTTGAGAAAGGTGCTTTTATTGCTCTTGCTTTTTTGCTGGCTCACATTTTCTTCGTTTTTCTTCATTTGAAATCACTGTCATCAGCATGACTGTCAACAGGACCAAAGAGAGCGTGAGTTGTCACTACCCAGAAAGTCAAAGAAGGAAAGGAACGTTGGTTTTGAACATGCAAAACGTTTTTCTTGTGTCTTCAAGAATGAGTTTTAACCCTAAAAAGCTCACAAACCCCCTGTGGGGAAGCACATTTCTCAGACTGCATTTATAGCCGCAAGTCAAGATTTATACTGGGGGAGAAGATGTCATTATTTAAAAAATTTCACCATTTCTTTCTCAACTTCAAGACTTTTGAGTGCATGGAGCTGGTGCTTACCAGTAGCTGTATTTGTGGAGTTACTCAACCAGACTGGGAGTCCACGGGCAGGAAAAACTGAAGCCCAAGATAGTAAGGAAACCGGTCAACCAGCCTGTGCAGGTTGGATATATTCTGCTTTCAAGAAATGGGCTTTTAATTGTAAACCCAGCGTGAAACAAAGAGTCACAGGACTCGTCACTCCTCGAGCAGATCTGATCTCACTGTAAGAAGGAAGCCCACAGCTGAAGAGACAGAGGTTCCAGCTAAGGAGTGAATAAATAGGAAGATTTCAGTATTCAGTGGAAAAGGAAAAGAAATTCCACTGTATCCCTCAAGGGGACACTCAGACCTTTGGGCTATGACGCATTTGCTGAAAGCTTGTGCTGTTGCCGCCTGTGCTGTCATTTGGCACTAACCTCCTGAAGAACATGGCAAGACAGCGCTGCTGGTTCTCGTGTCTGGATGAACATGCTCCTCTGCCCATAGGGAAAAGCAGAGGTTTCCTATTTAGTGAATGCACCATGTTCGAGCAACCTCCGAGGAATCTGCCTCGGGCCCTGGCCCTCCCCACCTGACACACATCTGACTGGTTGTCTCTTCCTGCTGGTGTTCTCCCACTGATGTGCTGCCATCCGCCAGTCAGCTCCTTTTGCTGGAGGTGCAGCGGGGGGAAAAGATTTATGCAGACACCATGTATGCAATTATGAAAACAGAAGACAAGACACCCAGATATCACACAAATTGATGCATTTTTGCTGGCAGGCTTTTTGCATGATCCAGTAACAGCTGTCATGCTCCAGCCTCTCTCATCTGAGCTCCGCTACCACTTCAGCATCCTTCCACATCCTTGACGAGGGCTTTCTTCCCTCCCCTTGTGCAGCTTGCTCCAGATGCCACAGCAAAGCAGGCAGTAGCATGGGATGCAAAGGGGAGACAGCATGATTGGTTTTCATAGCAGCATTAAAATGTAACGTTCACTTCTTTAGGCAAGATGCCGCTAATTAGCAATGACCTCGAGGCAACCAAGCTGCTCAACCAGCAATCTCTCCCACTCTCGAGCTCTTTAAAATTTGCCCTTTTCCTGTGCCAAGTCTTTCGGCAATCTCCTCTAAAGTCCAACAGCGACCTGCAGACATACACGTATGTCGTCCAGCGTCTTCTGGAAAGAGGTGGTGGTGGCGAGTTGGTATGGGGCTTGGGCTTCATATCTTCTCCAACCACGTCCCCCACTCTACATAACGTTAAGGAAAGGAAAGGACGTGCCTAGATCAGCTCCTGCCGTGAACTCTGCAGCCTGGGAGCCTGTTACTCCCCGCATCCTCCTGGTTTTCATCACTCCATGCTTATGTTTGCTTTTGTGAATAGATTTAACCTTTCTAAAATTAACAGCAGAAGAGAACTTCTTTTGGCAGAAAATCAGCTTTAGAAAGACGGAGGAATAGAACATTTTCCAAACATTTGAAAACCGCAGACTAAAGATATGTGTTAGTCTCCCCAGTGCATGCTGGTTTTGCTCATTATTCTGAATGTTAATACATTAATAGATCCTCTCTTGATGAACGGCTGTACTAGGCTCTCTTTCTAGGAACACATATGGTTCCTTCTTGCCACAATATTGGAACAGAGAGCCAAAATATTTAAACAGTGACACTAATAAAAGATTTTATCCCCCCCACCCCGATGTAAATAACTAAGGCTGGAGCCAACCCTTAGCTCTAAATGCTTCTTATCTTTCAAAAAGTTCTTAATCAAATCTGAACATACTGGCTGAGGCCCATTTGAAATAATTGGGCTGTCTGTGGTTACGACACCGCAGCAATAAAGCCAGCGTCTAACATTCACTCACCCTGCAGGATGCTCCGCATCCGGCTGAAAGGAGCACATACTGGTTGGGCATGTAATGAAACGAGACTATTAAAGCTCGGCGTGCGCCTGCACGGGCTGGTTCTACCTGCAGGGGTAGAGGAAGATCCAGGATGCTGCATGCAAGGGGCAGGAACAGTTTTCTTCCCCCCACACCTGCAAGGTCCAAGTATTGCCCTGAATTAAGATAATTTGGGGGAGGGTGCGACTCCAAACACTTCTCTCCCAGCTGTCCGCACTCGGCAGCATTCATCCCACCTGCGGAAGGACATGGGAATCACCCAACACACAATCCAGAAAGTATGGTGAAAATTCTGGTAGAAGATATCAGGCTTGTCTTGAGTCGCAGGTCAATTGCCAACGCACTATTGCCTAAAAGAGCTGTTCCTCCCTCATTTTTTCCCATCCTATGCCATTACCTTTCCTCTCTGCCATAGGTCCTGTAGGAATCCTACCTGTCTAATGCCATCAGCTGCTGAGATCAACAGCAGTTTCCACTTTGTGCTGCTTGCCACACGGCTGATCAGCCCTGTTACTGGCTAAGAGCGACACAACCCTACTGCAAGCAAACTCCTGAAATGTAAAAAACCTTTTTACATTTCAAGGAGTGAGACCTGCAAGGGGAGGGGCTCCAGGTTTGTACTCCAGACTACATTTATCACTACAGAACTGAAACATGGTGTGAAAATAAAAGCTCTCGAAACCTGCTTTCACACATTCCCCAGTGCGCCCAGAGGTGTTCCTGCTATGATACACCTAACAATGCTCTTGAGAATTGTTTTCACAAGCTAAAAATACAAACAAAACAGCAAAAGAGTCAAGAAGTATTTCTTCAAATGCCTTGAATCCAGGCTATTTGTGCTCTAAATACTTTGTAGAAACAGTGTTAATGTATATTCAGATGTTACAGAAGGCCACAGGAAAACACCTCAGCAAACGACGAGTGTCGTAATACAGAGCACATCCCGACTAAGGCGGCAGGTTTATTTTAGATCACTGGCCTCTGCCCTGCTCCACCAGCCTGTATTTTACAATTCACGTTACATTTATTTGTGTATATATAAATGTACGTGAGATACTTGCATTCTTTCTCGTGTAAAAAACACACAGAAAGCAGAGGATGCAGATGAGGAAACAAGCAGATGAGTTTCCTTGGAGGTTTCACAGACAAAGATGTTTAAACGAAGTAATTTAAACCCAGAAAGAATGTTACAAACAAAGTGCTTCTAAGCATTGCATTTCACTTGCTGGTTTTCAACTTCATTTGAAAAAAACCCTCAGAGGGAACCAAACCATGTTCGCTGCTGCTTCCTCATTCCTGACGTCACCTGGAGAACTTCACCAACCTCCTTCCCTACCAGTGACACACCAAACTTTCCAGAACAAGTAAGTCTACAGCAATGAGGAGAACTGAAAACATTAGCCAGCCGTTGCTCATCACACCTCTAAAGGGTAGGTAGGCACGAGCATGACCTGAGATTGAGAGACAAGAAGAAATGGGCTTCCTACGGCTGCAAGGCAACGCAGAACCACGCAAAGGACTCGGCGCTCGAGTCCCATTTGCCTCCTTTCCTCTATAAACCAGAGCTTTCTCAAACCATAGGGCTGGAAGGGAACATGCGAGATGTGGGATTAATAACACTTTGCAATAAATCAGTCATAAACTCTGTGTAATGGTGCAGAAAGGGGATGCCCACAATAAAGCCTGCAGTGATGCAGAGAGGCACCTGCAGCCATCCCACGCCGGCCGCGGGCGCTGTACCCGAGGCTCAGCCTGTGTCGGGAAGGGCACTTCAGTGTGCAGAGGGATGTTCCAGCCCAACAACCAACCTATTCATGCGAATGACTGCTCCATTCAGGACAAGCTGACACATCCTTCCCACAACAGGACCCTGCAAATGACTTTATTTAACCAGGAAAACAGATTTGTGTTGTTTCTAAAGGCAAATAGCTTTGGCTGCAGAGGGCTGAGCTGTGTTTCTCTCAGTGCCAATAAAAACATCGGGATTGCGGAGGAGACTTAAGAGACTGTGTTTGCCTTCAGTCTCCCATGGATCGTATCTCAGCAGAAAAAAGGGCTCACGCAGCACAACAGATCGGGCTGCAACTGTAAAGAAGTTCAACACTTTTGAGGCTGTTTCTCTCAAGTTCTCGATGAATTATTTTGAATTTAGTTAAAGACTTCCCAGAGTTTACTGTTCTGCAGTGAGAGTGGGGCATCTTGGGGAGGGGATGGTGAAGGATAACGCTTCTCAGGCTGATCAGGGAAGATGCTCTTCATTCTCACGTTGTCACTTTTCAGCATAGATGTGGCCCTACCTGTGGCTGAGCTCTGCCCAAAGATGCAAACACGAGTGTTTCTGTGCTGGAGGTTCCCGACTGTGTGCTCCAGACAAAAGGTAAATGAGGAAAGAGGTCCCCAGAGAAGCGGTGCAAAGTGCCCAGGGTCACACAGCAGGTCGGCGGAGGAGCCGGGAGCCACGTACAGCTCCCGCAACTCCTCCAGAAACACCCAGGCTGCGGGGCTCCTCCGCATCCACGCAGCTGGGAAACCTCTGCCGCTAAGGTGCAAAGGCAGAGGCGGACGTAACGAGATGGATTTATTCTTAGGTTGCTACATAGGGATGCACAATTCTTTACTTTTAGTGCCTGGTTATTTAACCTTAATGCTCCACCGATCTTATTTCTTGTATGGAATTTTATATATGTGTCTATGGACGAATTTGCAATATATAAATAGCGTAGCTCAGAAGTGACCTTTGCGTTTGTGCATGTGGAGATTCATACAGCATGAGGGCTAGCTAGGAGGCTGAAGTCATTAAGATATGTTCTCATCTAAAGTTTCTTATGAATTATTTGTAAGCTATTTTCTCACTTATTTTGTTTTAATACTCCCACATACTCACCAACCAGCAAAAATAGCTTAACAGTGAATACATGTTTCAGAAGTCTGTTTGCCTATTTTTCTTTTGTGCAGCAGCTGCTGTTGCCATGCTGTCGTTGCTATGTTTTCCTTTTGCTTTCTTTTTCTTAAGAAGGGGGGGGAAAAAAAAAATCTATTCCCTAAACATGCTAGACTCAGTTCATGGAACAAAATACCTGCTGTAGACCCTAGAGGAATATAACATAACCTGGCTGGAAGAGCATAGCTTATGAGTAGAAGAAAGTCCTCTTGACACTAATATACACATTCTTCTCTGAAAGAGTTAATGAAACGACTAATACTATTTAGACAGACTATCAAAAAGCTTCAGGAAAGATCATTAAAAAAGAGCATTAATGTATCTTGCAAACTGGGCAGTGAAAGGTAAAACTCCGTGCTGAACTATAAGTTGATAAGGAGGTAGGGGAAAAAAAAAAGATTTAAAAGAATAGACGTGGCCAAGTCTCATCTGGAAGATAAGACAATGAAGCTGCTCAATAAGCTTGTCAAACTGTCCTTAAAGCTTGACAGTTAAAATTTGGCTCCATGGGATGGCCCTGAGAAACGCACATGCTCTTTCCAAAGGCCCAGGTCCAAGGTGCAAAATCTGACTCTTGGCTGCGGGCCCTGGGTTGCCACCTTCTGCCTCTGGTCCCTGTATGAAGAGCAGTGGGAGTTTGCTGATCTGGGGTTGAGGCTCAGCAATTAAACTCTGGAAAGACGTTGCTTTGGGTTGCCCATCCGTCCTTTGCCTCTCAGCTCCAGAGGAACTTGGACGATCCTTCCACCCTTGGTCTCCTGCCAACCTCCACAGAGGTCCAGGGAGAGTGGCAACATGATGACAAGAATTGATAGTTTCAGCCCAACGACTGATAACTTAGGAGACAGAAAAAGCTACGAGATGGCAAAATGATTTAGGTGGGTTAGGAGTGTGGAGAACTGTGAGGGACCAGGAGGACCTGTGAAATCTGGGTCATTGGGTAATGCTACGGTAGAAGAAATTCAATACAGACAAGTGCAGTGTAGTGCATGTTGTTCTGCCAATTTAAAGGACTCTTAACACGCTGATGGGTTTGGAAATGATGTAACCTCTTAGAATAAAAAGCCAAGTGCCACTGCGGCCAGCTCAAAGACAACTTCTCAGTGTACAGTGTCACTCAAAACAGCAAGTAAGATGTCAAAATAAGATGTGTTTAAAAAAAAAAAGGCTAGAAGTACCATGTCATGTTTTTATACAAGTTGAGAGCATGTCCTCTTCTCCTGGGCAGTCAGTCAGCCTTGGTGAATTCAGTACAAAACGAGAGCAAAAGATAAATTAGGTTTCCCTTGTTTGAAGCATGTGCTATGTAACCTGCCTCTTTCCTCTGAAGAAGATCTCCATCACTGACTGCATCCCTGGGTCACCGGGAGACACATTAAAGGCTGGAACAATTTACTGCAGCATTAAGAAGGGCAACAGTAAAATAGAAATGGTCAATGTGGTGAGTGCTGAGTAGGATGCTACGCTAGAAAAGAGACTTCCAGTATTTCAGGTACTCTTCAGCTATTACTCTCCTTGACTGCGGTGGGCGAGAGTTACAAAGCACAGCTGGATTCAAGATGCCCCCTTCTCTTTCTGGAATATGTCTGCACAAGCTGCCACTTTTCTGCATGGAAAACGACGTTTCTCTAGGTCAAAAAAACCCCCAATCCTCCACCTGCGTGGGGCACAGGTGCTACTCCTGACTATAAGCTTAAAGCACAGCACCATCGAGACCAGTTCTGCCATTCACTGTGCATTACTCCTGCCTTTACCCACAGCCCATCAGCCCCAGACACTGGGGTCTGCCAAAGACCATCTTCCTCATGCCACCGTCCATGAGGACCACCACTTCCAGCCATGCCAAAGAAATCATACAGAGCTGTGTAGTCCCACGATTAAGACCTGGGAGTCAGGAGCTTCCTACTTTATTCCTCACTTTGGGTCCCAGCATGGACTACACAAGCAGCATCATTTCTCCGCATCTCAATATCCTCACCCGCCACTAGAACTAATAACAACTCCTCCACCAAGCAGGCATGCTGTGAGAATCAATTGGTATTTGTAAAGGCCTTTGAGAAACGTAAGGCACAGTCTGTATGTGAAAATTATTGATATGATTCATTACCAGGCATTCATACTCTATTTATACAACTCCCAGTCTATTACTAAATATTATGTCCATTTGAATATTGAAATCACTGCTGCTAATAATTTCTGCTAATGTTACACCGGTCTTTTGGAGGTGGCTTTTTTGACTTGAATGGGAGAATTGTGGAGGCAGTGAAAAAGGGAACAAATGCCAGAAAAGGAATTAAAAAGAGGACAACAGCTCTGTGCAGGCTTCTTAGAAAACAATAAAAAATCCATTTAACAAATAACTTTGTGCTAACACTTATCTGATTCCTCTTCCTGTGCTCTTTCTTCTCAACTGAATTTGTGTGAAAATCTGATCTCCATTAGCAAAGTATTAGCCCTCGTCTGCGAGATGAAAATGAGCAAACCTGAGTGCATTTTGTCTTTCCAGAGAGACCACTTGCTCCTCGCGCGCTGGCCCGAGCGATGCCTGAGCCCCTTCTCCATGACCAGTCTCCTTTTAGGGCAGCGAGGATGCTCTGTGCGAGCCACCATCCTCTGACCCCTCCATCACCAACTCCGAGAGCCTTCACGCAAGCGCCCTGCCTCTTACTTTGCCGTGCTACTGAAAGCAGCACAGTCTGGGACTACTCAAAAAACTCTGTTTCTGAGAAGAGAGAGCATATGTCTATACATTATATATTTATTCACACACTGAGGCATGTTCCCACTCCCGAGACACACACGGTATGTTCCGACTTTCTCACTCCAGCATGTTTTGCAAATCTGCTCTCCACCCCCTCTATTCCCTTGTTTCACTTTATCAGTATCTTGTTTAAGGGAAATGCTGCTTACTGTAAACTGGGAACGTTAACATCAGGTCAATAGACCATTTATTAAGAAGCAGCTGGGGGAGCGGGAGCGATGGGGCACAGCTATTTTCCTGGCTCAGCTTCTTTTCCTTCCAGTTGGAATATTTATTTCCTTGCTGTGATCTTTCTACTCACTCTTTGCGCTGACAAAACGCTGCCAATATCTGCGGTGCGGGAACTCAAGGACAATCGATATTTCGCTTGAATCAAATACAATGATTTTTTTTTTTGTTTTCAAAGCTCAACATTTTGCAATTAAACCTCTCAAGACATGAGGAAAGTTGAGGTGGGGGTTCTTTTGTGAAAGGCAGGAGGGAGCAGCACAGAAGTAGCAACCAGAGCAAACCAGCAGCGAAGCCAATAGAAATATGCTGCATCGTTTCTTCTTTTTAATACATTTTTTACGAGAAGTGAGATCTTTGATTACATTTTTGATTAGGAGAGACAGGCATTGCCCTGCCCAATGCACAGTTAGAGGGAAAGGAGCCTTTCATGTTCATAGATATCAGACATCAAAACAGCCATTCCCAACTCTTAAAAGCATCAGACAAAACTGCAGCTCAAACTGTGCCAGGGACTTTGGTGCAGGCAGGTTCCCGGCAGAAGGCAGTCTCGGAGCCGTAAGAAATCATGTGGATGCTGACACTTCTGTTGAGTGTGGGGAGAAATACAGGGAATGTCTCCCAGGGAAATCCAGGACCATTCCAAGGGCATTTCAGGATGAGAAGACTAACAGCCATGACAGCCAGGCTGAAAGGGCACCTGCCAAAAAGGAGCTCCCAGTTGTAAGGAAAGAGTAGCTGCTCCGTCAGAGGGTCCAGGTAGGACAGCTCAGTGGGGAAAGCAACCAGCAGAGCACAAACGATAGCAGGATTTTTACTTCTATTACAAGAAGGTCACAGCTTCCCCTCTTTCTCCTTCCTAAAGACTGAGGGACTTACTGGACCTCCCAGATATGCCGATGCCCAGTCACAGGACAAGTACACTGACAACCAGCTCTGCTGTGCAACGCAACTGGTCTCCGTCTTTAGAGCTGCAGAGAGTCCCACGTGGCCTCCTTGCTTTAGAGGTCACCTTGATCCACTGATAACCTACAACGGTTGAATCGTGCGAACAAGAGATTAGAGTTCTGATCTTGCACGACTCCAGTTGAATACTAACAATGGCAGCACGGTGTCCCAGCTTATCCCTCACCATCACTGCAATGACCCTTCATTTGGCTGTGGGATCTGCAAAATCTCAATGGCTGGAACGAGACAGGATAGCAAATCAACTCATCAATTCATTCAGAGTTTAGTTCAGCCTGGATTCAAGCACCTTCTCCTGCCACAGCTTGCCAGCGTGCATTACAGAAGCAAAAACCCAAACCCTTGACAATTTTTCAAGGTCCATAGCAGGGGCTGCCTACGTCAGTGGCAAACATGATGACCATCTTACCAGAATTTGGCTGCGCAAACAGATGTCCTGAAAGCATTGGCTGCACCTGAAGCTACCTTGGACGCTAACTCAGACACCTGAACCTTCTCCATGTGTCCCCAGTGCTGAATACTGACCCTCAACCATAACATGGACTTGCTGGTGCAGAAGCAGTCGTATCTCATTGCACGCAGTCTTACCACCAGCCTGTTTCTAACCTTCCTTTACCGAGGAGTGCCCTTCAAAGTGTTGCAGCACCACCTCACCTCTGCCATCACCCTCCATCTTCCCTGTAAGTCAGGGTATCACACAGAGATAGCGTTGGGACTGTGCAGCCACCACCGTCAGGACACCATCCAGTCCAGCCTGTCTCTGTCTGTCGTCTCCACCCCTGGCTGGCCCAAAGACCTGGCAGCAGCAAGCCAAATGGCATTAAGCTGACTCCATGCTCAGACCGAGAACAACCAGGTTGCGATGGGCCAGTTGTTCCTTCTTCCAAGGCTGCCAGGGCTGCTACAGATTTTTATCCTCTTTTTCCCTGCTAATACAGCAATAATGTCAGATCAAGGGAGTCTGGGAGATGCCCACAACTCACTCTCAACAGTACGTTGACACCCAGCCCTACATCTACATTAAAGATGAGCACAGCCATCACTCAGACAGCTGAGCGCCTGGGTAAGATAAGTGCTTGGATGACAAACAGCTGGCTCCAGCTCAGTCCGGACATTGCAGAGGTGCTGCCGGCAGCGAGAGGATCTGCCAGAAAATTCAACCCCATCATCCACTGAAGTGCCATATCTATCTGAGAGATGAATAGCCCTTATTTCCTTCTGCACACGCCGCTGCTACTGATACGCACCAGAAGTGGCTGCAAACACCCCTTCCCCAGTTGAGACCAGCCAGGAGGTTGCAGCCTTCTCACTCCGACGTAGGCTTAGCTAGCGGGATCTCTGCCTCTCTTCTGGAGGGTGTAATTCACACGCATGCTTCTCATCTGGATCAGCTCACAGCAGCTTGTCCACTTAGCAGGGAGGCAGGTGAGAACATGCTGTACTCCAGTGCCGTGCCGTATTGGCTTGCCATTAAATAGCAGATACGCTGCCATTGATTTCAGTTAGGTTTTTGTTCCTAGCAAAGTCGCTAGAAATACTTAGCCCAAAGCCTGAAGTGCTTCTGAACACACGCCCTCCTTGTTTTCTATTGTTCATTGACGTGTTCGGTATCTCCCGGTGTAGGAGACAGGCTGGAGGAATGCAGCAATCCGATTTCCCCCACCGATGTGACCGATGGGATCAGAGCAGCAATGGGAGCGTGGCTATTCCGTTGCTCTTGCAGCTTTCTCCTCCGTGAGACATGTAGACCTCTGATTGTGTTTGAGGCTTTGATTTCACTAGCTGCACTGATTTGATGACACCACCAATTGTTATTTTTTAATCTCTAACAAACCATGGTGAGCTGCCGAAGCTGCAAGCACAGCCCCATGCAGTCGTTAGCTGCATGGTGGAAGAAAAATAAGACTGCCCCAACATTTTGGCATGAATAACAATGAGGTAGATAACTTTTTCTAGGAACACTTGCCTGTGAAGCAGTCTGTAGAAAAAATGCCAGTAACATCCCAGGGATATTTGGTCCTCTGGATGATGAAGAAGAAACCACAAATTAGTTCTTTCTGCAACCGGTAGAAACGTTCCCATATGTGGTCTCAGTGTTAGAGGATGAACCCAAGGTATAGAAACAAATACAGTAGGCACCACGTGCCATGGAGGACTTGTGCAAACATCTCCTTCTAAGTATAGCTCCCTCCTGCAGACTCTTGCCCGAGGTCCCGCTTACCCACGTGCCATCAAAACAGACTAAACCCAAGACCCCAAGCTTCGTGCATGGCACGCCTGTCGAAGCAGACTGGCCTGTTTTCTCACGCTACAGACAGGGGCAGAGTGAGGAAAACAATAAGGAGAAAATGCACTGTCTAGAGGAAACCTGTGCTGGTGAACAGGATGGCAGGCAGAGGATGCGGCACCAGGGAGTTAACAGGCACCGGCTGGGCATGTTCAGCTCAAGCAAGCATTATCCCAACCAATTTATATGTAACCACCTTAGTCGAAATACCACTTAATTTAAAACATCCAGGAAACAAAATAATGTCTTCAAGGTCAGGTGGGGCCAGCTTGTTAAGGGCAGGACAATTTTATTTCCCGCTGACTTGCCACACATACTAATGGTCCCTCCACAAGAGCGCTGTCAAGGTGAAAAGAGCAGCACACAACTCCAGACTCAAAACAGCCTGTGACGTGCGACAAAACCATCTGCAGCTTCACTCTTGTGGCTGGTACAGTCGTAACAGCACAGCTCCCAGTCCCAAACGGCCACCTGCCTGCAGACGCTTCTGTTAAGTTGGAAATGAGAACAGAAACCTTTGAGAAACACTTCAAAAGATGAGCCTCTGGTTCCCCGCCTCTTCAGCCGTGTATCTGGAACGGTGCAGGGTGCCAGGGGAAGCAACTTCCCTCGACGGTGCAATGGCACTCTAAATAGTTATTTGCAAGCCACACCAGATGTACATGGCCTGGAAGTCCCCTTCGCCCTGGGTTCCTGTGATGCTGCTGGCACACACCGTAATGCTAGTGAGGCTGAGGACAGAAGAACTCAACCTGCTGGTGCCAAGGGACACCCAGGACCTCGGAGCAGCGTGAGACATCAATGGGGCAGCACACAGCCCTTCCACCGCTCTTTTTCCTATTCATAAATGCCTCACCGTTTCCACAAAGGTCAAGGTATCAGAAAGTAGGAAGCTGTGGTATGAAGAACTACGCAGAGTCAATCAGGAGACAGCTTCTGCACCAGCCGCAGGACTGCACCTGGTGAGCAGGCAAAGCCCAGAGGCGATGCCCAACCTGATTAAAGCAAAGACGCATTCCTGCCCGTGCTGTGCTGCCTGGTACACCTGCTGCTCCTCAGTTTTTCAGTTTGTAAAATAGATGAATATTTGCTGTATCTCACAATGGTCCTGGAAGGCTTAATTCATGTTTGTGAAGTGTTTTCAGATCTTAAATTGGAAGGCATGAGAAAGCACAAGTTGTTATTATAATTGCATTATTAAGTGCTGTTAAAAAAAAAAATTCAGTTTACGTTTCGTAGAATTCAGGTCCTTCTTCAGACTAGCTTTATGTCCCTTGACACACGTATTTGACAATAACCCAAACAGCCTTGATCTTTTATTCCCAGCAGGGTTTTCTTTATACCTTAATGAGGTCTCTTCTTAATCTTTTTTCCAAAGGATAAACACCTCATCTCAGTATAACCAAATTCTCTGAGCTGCTACGTGTGAGTCTGGCTTCCCTCTGCCAGACTGGGTCTGCTTCTGCAACACCAGTCCAGTAAGGGGTCCAGACTGGTCAGGAGGAATACAGATGGGATCTCATACATCGCTCACAAGATACCCTAGGACACTTGCAGATTTGCATGCGATATCTCTATTTCTGCCAGTTAGGACATTCCCAAAAAATTATTTTATCGCTCCTGAGAGCTGTGCCAGGTTATTTAGCCCCAAATACAGCAGTATTTTTATCCCTCTCGTCCATAATGCCTGATCTTCAACCTTATCTCTGTTTCATAGCACAGGATGCTCCCAGAATATATTCCTGACTATATTTCTGTCTTCAGACTCCAATATTTCACTTCCCTTTACCCTTACCATTACCAAATCACCCGGAGATCTACAGCCTTGTTGATATTGACTTTCTTCTCTCCTCAATCCTTCTCTCAGGTTTCTTTTTTTTCCCTCCTCTCATCTACAAATCGCATCGTTTTTATCTTTCGCTATGCTGGAAATCTTATCATGAAAGAGAGACTTTTCTTTTTTCTTTTTTTAATTAGTACTTGGTAATATTACCAAGCTGTGAGTTTATGGCTTTGTAGATCTTATACTTTTGACACTAATTACTCACAAAGGCTTTTAAAGCAGCATTTCAACATAGCAACTGCCATGACTGTAATTAAGTAAGAAGCAGCAAATTTTTTTTACATTTCAGAAAAAGTCTCCAGCATTCCTGCCCCGTAACACAGCTCAGCCCCCGGTATCACTCCGACGAACGAGACTAGACGTCGAAAACATATTACTCCTGACGCAGGCACAACTCTCCCCACCCTCACCCAAGCACTCGGCTGATGTATTAATACTGCTGTCAGCACGGAGGATCCACAGGGATTCACCACTTGCCTATTGCCAATCTGAAGGGCTTGGCTAATTTTAGACTCGCGGTTTCTGCTTCTTGCGGGAGAATGTTTTTCCCCTGTTCAAACCTCAAAGACTCACATTGAACCCACCACATGACTGCACTTGATTTATTTCCTCCCCATCGTCTCCTCACTGGGACCCAGAAGGAACGTGGAGGGACGTACTGGTTTCCATACCGATGCTGGACGTGTTGCCTGGAAGGTGCCAGGGCACCAAGCGCTCTCATGATATGTTTGTAAACTAGCTGTTACGGGGGTGATCAATTAAAGGCATCTCAGTGGGGAGAGTTTGATTCCACTGGCCTAATTCATTTTCAAATTACTCCAGGATGCTGCCTTTTACTATTACATTATTTGTTCTGAAACTCCAAATTAAGATTTTATTGCGCCATTAATTTTTATGCAGAAATTACCATTAAAATCAATGTTTTCTGCTTAAAACTTGACAGTTTGAGATGACTGATGGTCTAGCCTGTTTCCAATTGCTTTATCACCTCGGAAGTGGATGGGTCCGTCCTGGTGTGCTGCTAACTCTGGGCAACGCTTTCATTGCACCTTACCAACACTTGGGTGCATCCATCCTAGGCAGCTGGGACACCCGCGGCAGCACAACGTGTGTCTCCAACATCCCAGGCTGCTGTTTCTGACATCTCCTGGGGGACGCGGATCCTCCTTCCGCTAACGAGCCAAGGACAGCAATGGGGCCAGGTCTCCCGTGCAGGTCGGAGTGCTGCCCTCCTTTCTGCCCTGTCTGGGGAACAAGCTGGGCATGGGCATCCCCGGCCATGCCAGCTCTTCCCTCTGCGCCAGGACAGCTGCCCGAGCAGGGTCTGTGCCTGGGATTACAACCCTGGTCGGGCTGCCGAGATCATGGCCTCATTGCTCCTCGCAGTCCCTTGGCTGCCTGTCCCCATCTGTTGCCCTATAAATAGGCTGTCACGGGGTTTTGCTGTGTGGTTTGTACAAGCCACCTTCTGATCTACAGCAGAGACTCCTGGGCGCAACAGTTACACCAATATTGTGCGATACTGGGGGTAATAATGACTATTCAGGTGCAAGCGACGCCGTTCTATGCCACATTAGGAGCACTTCGCACTGATGCTTGCAGAGCGAGCAGCGGTACCGCAACCACGGATCACTCGCACCTCGCCTTCCCGGGACAACGCAGCAGGGCACGCGTGTGACATCCTCCGGCTCTACCCATATGCTGTTCCCCAACTGTGAGGCTGTGTATATGGGCATGTCTTTTTTTTTTTCCCTTTTTAATTATTAGGACAAGTCATCTGGGCTTTTGTTTTAAGACAATTTTGTTTTCTAATCCTGGAGGTGCCTGCAGGGAGGTGGGCAGCAGGAAAGGGGCAGGGGAGAATATTTCCTGAAATAAAAGAATATTTGCCCATCCTGCAGCAGGCAGAGGGAACCAGGAGGGGAAAAAAAGTTTGATCCTCTAAATATGAGGCATATTAAGCAAAACTGAATGTGATATGTAGTGAGTATCTGTGACAAGAGCAAACCGATCCTGCTGTTGGAATATTCATGCAAATAGGAGCAATTTCACTATGATTAAAAAGGCAATTAACTGAAAAAAACGCCAGCAATTTCAGAAGCAGCCTGTGTGTCAGTGAGGCCTCCACGCAGTGCTGAACTGACATTTTGCTCACTTTCATATTCCATCAACGAGATACTCACTACTACAGCTTGAGAGTAGTAATTACCCCAACTGGAGGCAGATGCTCTTAGAAAGACTACACAAGGCACTTCATACGCGGTGCACAGAGAGGGGGTTGCGCCAGCATCCTGCCTTTCCCAGCCCCGCTCGCTCTGCTGCTCGGATGAAAGGCACAGGCATAAAAAGCATCCACAAAAAGAACGGGTCCAAACTAAAAATTTTCAGCCTGCAACACAAAGCGTTCAGGGAACGAAGCGCAGGCAGAAGCGCAGTGTCAGAGCCGCTGCCTCCTCCGCTGTCTGCTGATGGGATTAAGAGCATTTTCCCTTCTGCGGTCAGATCCAGAATAGGTAAATACTGATGAAAAATCTTAAATTATCTGTGCGATAATCTGCATGGGATGAATGTGACAGAGAATGATGCCTTACACACCAGTGGGATATTAAAATCACTATCTGCGGTTGACACCTTCTGGAGATGCCCAAATGACTTGCCCCCACTCCAGAGGAAAGCTGCGACTGATGCTATCACCCAAGCACCAGTCAAAAGCTCAGAGCCTCCCATTTTCAGAGCTCTTCAAACCCCAGATCACCAGAGATCTCTGTGTGACCGCCACCCACCCCAAGCATCAGGTGAATTAAGTGCAAAGCAGGCTGGCTGTCACTTCCCAAAAGCAAACTATTCATTTCCACGACCGCAGGCTGCACACACTAAGAGGCGTCAGCAAATTTTTCCCCGGCGGCTGCTGCTCCATCAGCACCCCAACGCCCGTACGGACGGAGCCGCTGCAATATGCATGAGGCGGCTTCGGACTTGATCCCCGTGCAAGCCGAGTGTCCTCTGCTTGTCTTTGATGATTAACTGAGCAAAAGGCTTACCCTCCGCTCAAGACTTTCTGTGGCTGAGGTATTTTGCAGCGAGTCACAAACTCAAATATATTTCCTGTCCAGCAGATACTGTCTACTCTTGAGAGCAATTTTTATTGGATTTGTAATCCCCTTTTCAGTTCTTTCTCTCCCCTTTTAATATTGCCTTTTAAGCCCTTTACCAGGAGTTCACTTTCTGAAGGCCAGCAAGGAACAGTGGACAGAGCCTTTGGGTTTAAAAAGGAATATGCACAGAATGTTAATGCAAGAGAAACATGCAACACTCTGACCCCTTTCAATTAAGGTGCCATCTCTATCACCTTCAGCTGTCCTGGAAACTTGGATGTGCCCTGAAACAACAACAAAAAAAGACCCAAAAAATCAGTGCTTTGAGCTGAAGCCGGACATTTAACCATTTATCTCCCCAACACGACGTGTGCTGTGACTGCCTTTACAGATACAACCCCTCTAGACCAGATTCAGCACCAAGTGCTGAACAAGGGCAAGCAAGAAATGAAACTGGAAGCTGTTAAGCAAAAGAAGATAGATAGTTACGGAGGGGTGGGTCCCACCACAGCCTCTGGTACCCAGAGAAGCACTGGAGCTTACGGCTGAAACGTGGCACTGAACGAGGATGGGATCCACCTGTCTGGATAGATGCGAAGGGCAAATCCCAACGTGCCCACACCACCTCCCTTCCAGATCATATGTCCAACTTGCAGAGAAGACAGGTAGGCAAAAAGAAAATGCTCCTTTTGATCCACCGCACTGCAGGCTGAGAGGTCATATAAATATGGGAGGACTGGAGGAAACCCCACATTCTTCTCCAAAGGAGATAAGGCCCCTCCAATCAGCAAGCAGTGAGGAGGACTGCAAAGGCCTTCGACAGGTTCTCCAGCCACGTGGGACTTCACTAAGACCAAGCAAGGCAGGAGGGAGGGCAGCATGCAGCATACGGCTGAGGCAAAAGACTAAGGAGCAGATTTGGTGTGGTGCTCTTGGGAAGCATCCCTGTGGCCCCCTACTACACCATGTGCTCTTTGCCTTCAGCTGAAGAATACAAGGCTCAAGGTCCTTTAAAGGCAAAAAAGGTCATTTTTAGACCACTCTAGCAGGTAGAGGTACGTGATTAGTTCTTCTTTGTAGCTCTAGACAGAGCGTGGATGAACCAGCCTTCTATCCTCTAATCAAGGGTTTTGTGGATCCCCAGCCCTGCAGCTCGTCTCAGTGCTGCAAAGCCCTCTGCAAATTGAGAGGCACCTGAGGTTCACCAAGGTGCTTCAGACCTAGCTTAATTAACAGCAACGAAGAAGGAAACATTATTTCCCCGGCTTGCTGATCTCTGGAGAAAAGTAATGGAATAAAGTGATGTGTGGAAATCCTTTTGTCAAAAAGGAAAAGGAGGAAACTCTTTTCTCTTAATTAGCGCCACTGGAGACTGGGCTGGTCAGGTCTTCGCGGCTGAATTGCTGACCGTGGCTCTGTGGCCCAGAGCCTGCCCTGGGAGCAGCAAAATAACCTAGCATGGACAACATGAACTCCATCCTCCCACACCCACATTTTCTCTCCGCCTCTCCTTTCATGACCATTCCAGTATTATCTCCTTTACAGGTGAAGAAAAGCTCCTTAGGTTTATTTTTCCTTCTGCCCTTTTAATTCCTCATTTTGGCACCGGCCTCTCTGTACAGAACGGTGAGCAGGATGCTATAGCCTCCCTGCATCATTTTGCTTTATGTCTGGAAACATCTGTATGTGCAATTAGAGAGCCAACTCCTTTTATATCCCTAAATGAGTAGTCTTAATCACCACCATAAGAAATCAAACCCTGGCTAGGCAGCACGACTCAACGACGCAATTCTCCGAGCAGGGCTGGCACTACCTGCGTGCAGGACCAGCCCTGAGGAGAAATATTGCCCACCCAGCAGCGGATCCTCTAGGCTTGTCTTCTCCACAGAGGCACTTTCACAAGTGTAATTACAGGGAAGCAGTGAGATGCTGCCCTGCTGTGCTGAACGCGTTTCACCGGCTTTCCGCAGCGCCGAGAGACGGAGCTCCAGGCGCTGGTGCAGGCTTGCGGCGGTGTTAGTAGGGAGCAAAAGGCTGCAGCTGGGGTTGGGCGTGCAGCGATACACGGGGGCTTCCTCCAGCGCGGCTGAGGGAGTTGTAAAGGAAGCTGTGTGATAATTTAGTAAGAAATGGTAAGAGCAATGGGTGCCTGGATTCCTCCAGAACCACATCTCTTTTCTCCCCTCTCTTCACCTTCGGCCTCTGCGCCAGCCCTTGATGTCTTGCCCTCTTCTTTCTCCACCCTTCTCTGTCATTTCTCCATCACCACAATTGAAGCTCAGACCCTCATATCAAGCCCATTTCCCCCCAGAATTACCCGTCTCTGTTCCACAGCCAGCCAGCCCCCACCAAAAGAAACAGGCTCACCAGAGCCTTGCTGCCACCCACCCCCCAGCTCAGGGGAGCTGGTTTGTGTTGGGCCACCCCATGTCCAACCCAGCTCTGGTGCCTGCACTGTCACGGGCCTTTCTGCCACCTCCTCCTCTGACCTGAGCCTGCTTCTGGCTTCCTCCCACCCCTTCTAAAGAGATCTCTTGCTTCCACATCCATTTTCCAAACACGATCTCTCTGAGCAACCTTCAAAGTCCATAATGCCACAAAAAGTTACGGAAATCGAGACCACCAGTAGGAAGCATTTTGTCCCCTGGAAAAAGAGTAGAGCTGATGGAATTTGTGTATGGGCAAAATGTATGAAGTCCATTTTCCACTTCATCAGCCCCATGGTGCCCGCATGGAGCCTCTGCTTGTTCTCAGCACTCGGGTCTTGAGTATTTTGTGCACCTTGCAGTTAGATTTTATGGCATGCTTTCCAGTGACCATTTTGGATTCAAAAGGAGTGCTCAAAATAGACGCAGTCCCGAATGTTCTCCTTTAGATTTATGATCTGCTCCTCTGGTATGTAGCTTTAAGTCATCTTATTTCAAGCAAGAATATTTTAAAAGAGTAATCTGTATGTGTATGTCAGGGAAAAGAACTAATTATCGCTCTAATTAAAAGGACACTGTTGAAAGTAATCTCCCTCTTTTCCTGCTGATTTTGCCCTTTTTCCGTGAGTAAGCTTTACATTTTTGCATGTATATGTTTCTCAAGGAGTTTGAAATTAACAGGGCTTATTTTATTTATGCCACAGTATCAACCAGAAGTTGCGCATCAGCAAAATGCACATGAGGTGGATGGCAAATGCAAACATCAATGATTTTGTGTAGGTCCCAGATAAGTAATAAGTATTATTATTATTATTATTATTATTATTATATAAACCCCTGGATTACTTTAAAGAAGCTTAAAAGGCACTCCCTCTCCCCCAGGCTGTACTTCAGGACTGTAAAACGTATCAGCTAATTTTTGTGACTGCAACGTGCTTTAAAAAGGCACGTCCCTGGATAAACGCCACCCCCAGAGCAGTGCAGCCCTGCCGTCAGGGTCTGATGGATGGATCCAACCGTGGTTCAGTCCCCAGCCTGGGGCCAGGCGGAGGCCGCTGTTGGCTCGGGGTCCATCTGCGCCGCCAGCTTTCCTCCCCGCGTCGCCGGCAAGGCGGCTCGCGCCCTGCCTCTAGCCCGCAGCACGCCAACTGCCTCCCCGGGCAGGGGTGCTCAGACATAAGGGAGCGCTGGCTCCGCTGAGCTCTGCCTGTGCTGAGGATGGAGACAGCTGGATGAAGCCACCTGGCTCTGCGAGCTGCCGCCAAACTGGAGCACAGCTATCGGAGATAATGTCAGCGCAGCCTACACGCATCCCTTCATGTTTTGCCTTAAGGGAGAGGAGGTTTCTTTAACCACAGTTCTATGGTAGCGATAGACAGGGAGAGATGGGAACCGCATAGGCCAGCACAACGCTAGTTCCAGGGACCTTAAATTAAGCAGGAAAAAAATCAGATTAATCCCTGGGAAAATGTGGTTACACAAAAATATCTGTCCTTCAAAAGGCTAATTCAGTCATTTGAAACTAAACAAAAAACTTGGGAACACAATGCAGGGAACAAGCCGATCTCACAGTGGGATGAGCGGAGCGATCCACAGGGCCCCAGGATTATATCAACAGTATGTAAAGCCTCAACGCATAGAAAGACTAGCCAAGGTTTACATTTTAAATCGTGCAAAATCCAAACTCTCCCACCTGATCTAAAAGACAATCCTGACCTCCCAATCGAAAGCTGCAACTATTCTTCAAGCAACACTCAAAGGAGAAAGAGAGAGAAGAAAGGGAATACCGGACCACTGCATAATTCAGTGTGTTTTGACAGTCACCTTCGGGGCATATCACACTCGACTGCTCATCATTCTCAAAGATGGATATAAAAGAGGCTGGAGAAAGGGACACTAGATGATATAATGGAGAGGCAATTAAAGACCACAGAAAACCAAAAGGCAAACCAGCTGCATCTTTCTCTAATTTATAGGACACTGAGCAGGCAGTATGACTGATTCATACGTTCCTCATCCTATCGGGAGGAGAGCGGGTCCGTACCAGTAAGAAATGATGTACAGCTTGAGAACTGCAAGCTACGTGGCCCCTGTTGACATAGTGCTTTGTGACACTTCTCCCTCTTCCCAGGGGGATGCTTGTCGAAAAGCCATCAGGGTTTAGCACTTTCTCCAAGCATTAATGCTTTAATGAGACACCACGACACCCGCTCAAAACGAGGACTCAATTCTTGCACAGAGCTCGCAGTGCCAGGGGAACGGCTGCACTAAATGGTGGAGGGACTTCAGCACTGCAAGCTCCACAAGCAGACTCAAACTTAAATAAAACTCATTTATAGTTCAGAGCCGGTAAAATACTGTCTGTTGGTAATTTGCAGTAGAGCCTCCTCAGGTAATGCCTTGGAAGAACAGAGCTTTCTCTCATTTTCTCTCCCTAAATGTTCTTCAGGCAACTCCTCCTTACCTTATCCACTATCACCCCCTAGATGCTGACGGTTCACAGACAAGTATGTCAAATACGTCTGCCTTCCCAGTGCCTTAGTAACAGTTTCCTGACTGGCTCGATCTTCGTTAAAAATGTTAAAATAAACACACTGTTATAGTTAATAAGGAGACAGAAAAGATGGGAAAAGCCAAGGATCGATGGGAAATAGCTTACACTCGAATATCTTTGAAGTGTTCTCTGGAAAAATACAGATGATGGACAAAAGAAACCACGCTGGAGAGATCTGGGCGGCTGCCCATAAATCCAGAAGAAAATTAAGTCCCCAAAGCTCTGAAAGTTGCTATTGCTCTCCTTGAAATGAGCAATTGGGTAATCAGCGTTAATATTAAACAGCTTGTTCTGAAAAAAAAAAGACAATTCAAGAGATTCTGCCTTCCAGCATCAAAAGACAGTCAGAAAACCTTGGACTAAAAAAATGGAACATCATGCTTGTTCCTGAATCCACATATCTAGCTGTGCTGACCGTGATAATAAATACCAAAAAATGAGGGTCACGCCAGCTCTACCTGTCCCCTTGCCCTGCAGCATCCCAGCTCTGTATGGGGAGGATTTACCAGGTGGGGAAGCCAAGGGCTTGGTGACCCAGGGCAGCATTGCTTCGTGGTGCAAGCTGCTTGCACAGCCGGTCCACCTCGAGCTGGGCTCCCTCCTGTCCTGAGTGTGGAACATGGCACCAAGTTAAAAAGAAACAGCGAAATGAGAGTCATAAGAGACTGGATATTCCAAAGCTGAGCTTATAAATGCTTATAAGACTGGGCAATTTTTATTCCACACATATATATACATATAAATATATATATATATAACCTCTACGCTTATCACACCAACTTTCCTTTGCTAGCTTTAGTCCAGAGACCTTTAAAAACAACAGCAAGTAGAGTTTCTGTAGATAAACACGTCACTAAACTACAGCGCATTAAATTTAGGACTTTCCAGGCTAGATGCAAGTTCTGGGGCCACTGGAAAGCAATGCATCTTCCTTCCCCAACAGGATGAATGTCTGTTTCCTGACTGCGTGACACTAAAGGGAAGATTTTAAATCAGTCTGAAACAGCAAGCTTGTCTATTCTGAGACTTGAGCAGTCAAAATTATTTTAGGGGGAGGGAGGCTGGAGGGATAAATGAAGCAAAATACGTTAAGCAGAGCAACTTTTCTTTTTAAAGTGGCATTGTGCCATGGCTGGAGGAGTCGCAATATTAGCATGAGTCCCTGGGGGGATTATCAGGGAGAGTCACCGCATCGCTCAACAGACACAGCACTCTGATTCCTACATCCCCATGGATGTTCATGCATGTTCCAGCTATCTCTGGGAAAAACAGGTATTTCTATGTATTTACCTTCAGATCAGTATGACTGTAGCATGTGGGTGCAGACAACTACACATGCATAGTTCCCACTATACTGTGCAAAGCTGATGCAACTAGCAACTACAGAGATGGCTTCATTCCCTGCCCTTTCAGTGGTTGCTTCTGGCACCAATGGGGTTAAATCTTCATGGTATCTACCTGGGTTGGTAGGAATGAACCACTGAAACCTGCCAACACATGAGAGCAGCCTCCCTGGAGATGGTGCAGGAGGCTAACTCTTGGGTATTACCTTTTAATGAGTGCTGGCCGGGGAGATCGGAGCATGATACAGCAGCGTAAGCACAATAAATACCGGAGAGGTGGGGACACCGAAGCAGAGTCTGCAAAAAACAGAGAGGTGGCCAGGATGGGCTCCAGGGAAGCCAGGGCTGCTGGTGTGCCCATGGCTTCCCCTGCCACAGCCCCACTGCGTAACACCAGCTGCCCCGCAGGACGCAGGCTGCTGCAAACATCGGCCAGCTGAATAGTTCAGAGAGGGTCTCCAAAAGGGTCTGAATCCACGGGAGCCCACTCGAGCCTTGACATGAGGCAGAAACGTGGAGTGAGGGTCCCAGGTTCAGGGCAGCTGGGCTACAGGGCTGCAGTTGGAAAACCAGGAGACCCAGAGGCCATCATTAGACTCCCTGAGAGCCTGTGTTAAGGGCAGAGACACGAAACACCCACAGCTCCTGGTGAAATAGCATTTTGTGCCATCCGTATTTACAGGAAACCTTGAACCTAACTAGGCCTTTATCAGCAGATTACAGTTTCAGAGGCTGGAGACTCCTGAACTTGAAATAAAAATATACGGACTTCTCCATCCCTCTCTTGCTCCAGTGCCCTTACAGCAGGTCCACTTATCCAGCTCAGCTCTTTCTCAGGAGGCTATTAATTTTTGGCTTTGTACGTACAGGTCTACTACAGGCCCATCCATAACCAGCCTGTAGAGTGCTTGTAACATCACCAAGCCACGTACTTGGAAACAAAGGGCAACTGCACCAGGTTCTCTGAGTTCACCTTGCACCAACACAATATGGCAGGACACTGTCCAGGGGGACAAAAGCACCGCTCCGGCAGGCCCCTGGTCCACGAGCCTAACAGAGCCGAAGGAGCAAACGCTCCCTCCACTCCCTCCCTCCGGCTCTGGTTCTGGTTCTGGGCATCCCGCTCCCTCCGTGCACCTCCTGCGCCCCAAGCACCGGGGAGCGAGCTCCCTCCTGCCCTTCGCCTCCCTGTCCCCTTGCTCTCGGTTTCACATTCACAGGCGCACGCCTCCTGCTCCTGAGCAGCCACAGCTGCAAACGCAGCAGTACCTGCCTGGAATTGAAAAGCTGGACATTACCACCTCGTCCAGCTCTGCTGACTAATCATTTTGCTATCACCTATGCCTCATTATCATGCAGCTTCTCGCCAGGTCTTGGCTTTCTTACCACCTTCCCCCCCTTCCCGGCCCTGCGCCTCTCTCCCCTTCTTATTAAACATTGGCTAGATGATATCTCTCAGTCCTGCTTTCTCATCCCCCATGTTGCCCCTATTGATTCTTTCCAGGGAGCTCCCGCCGGCTGCTCCCCCAGCACCGCGTTTGACCTTCCCCGGGATGAAACAAAGCACCAATGTCAGGCAACTCTCAGCAACGCAGCAATGTGAAATGGCCACTTCAGCTCACTCCCATTTCACAGACAGAGGGAAAAAGATGGAAAACTTGGTCGGTAAAGCTGCAAAGGAAAGAGATCAAAATACAGCATCCTAACTTAACGGCTCCTCCCTTGCTCAGAGCTGACTGCGTGCCCTGGCATCACTGAAGCGCGGCCCCAACCCACTTCCTTCCCTGTTTTATGGAAATGGCGGAGCTTTTTAACTTGCGCATTGACTGACGGAGAGAAATCCTCGGAGCTTAATGACATCCTGCAAATTCATCATCACTTGAGCTGCCAAGGGCCTTGTAACAACCATCCCACATACTCTTGCAAGGATGACATTGGCACTACACACTAATGGTCTCAGGAATCTTTTGGTTTGACTTGCATTTATGTAGGTTTCCTGTTTCTAATGTGTTCAGAGCAGAGCACAGGGGGAAAAAAAAAGAGAAAAAAGCTTAGGAATCACTTGGGTTTCTGCAAATCAGCTGAGCTGGAGGGTAACATCCCGGACGGTGAGAAAGGTACCATCAAAGGAGGGACCAGAAGCACAGCAGGATGGAACAGAGCTGACAGCAGCCCAGCTCGCTCACGCTGCTGAGGCTATGGAAAGAGCTCATGCACAAAAGGAAGAACTTTAAATAAAGATGAAGCAGATGCGGTGACATTGTTGCATGGCCAATCAATTCAATCTCCACCTCAGAGGTTACCAGAAGCAAGACCTTTTCCGTGGCCTTTCCCAACCCCTCCATTTCTCACCAGCAGGTCTTTTCATACTCGAATCTGGACTATTAACCCTTAAAGTTTCCCACTTCTCTCCTCCCATTTGTTATGTCCATGCACTCCTTCAACCCAATGCTGACCTCTCTGTTTCTTGCTCCACGAACCCTCTCCATCACATCCATGCCGGGGGCAGTCCTCGGTCCCCTGTTCTGTAACACTGCCCCTTTCAGTGAATTTTCCCCCTCCCACACTCAGCCATCATTTCTATGCCAATAATTTCCAGGTTTAGTTCCTATCTCCTCTGTTTTTTCTCTTGGCTCTCTGCTTAGACTTTTCAAAGGCATCTCTCAACCATTTCCTTAAATTTGGACTCAGTGCTTTTGGTGTAACTTTGAACTCGGAACTGCTCAGCAAATCCCAGCACCTTCATCTTTTTGCTTCCTAATCCTTCTGTGCTCCTCCACCAGTACCAATAACTTCACTCCTTTTTTTTGGAATAATATATACCCTAAAGGATTAGCCCTTACAGTTAATGTATGACTCCTCTGAGATTTACCTTTCTGTGCACAGGGTGGACTCAGCTCAGTGCAAACAGCTCAGCTGTGAGACACAGACCACTTAGATTGCTCCCTCCTTGGGGCCGAGGAAGGGATCTCATGTTTTAACTCTTTCCGCTGTTGTTCTGCTCTAAAAGCCTACATAATGCCATATGGATGGATGCTACCATATGCATTTACTGGCTCAGAAAGCCCCCACACAAGGAAAATGCACAGCTGGTGCTTTCTTAGGGTAGGAGAAACACCAGCAACTTCTATCAGAGAAGAGCACAAATTAATATTAGAGACTTCCCTGCCAAGCAGCTTTAACCACCATGGGACACATTTCCTCCCTTTCTAATGCACGGTCCCCTCCGTCTGTCACCCACTGGGCAAGGCCATCTCACGACCAAGAGCAGAAAACTGCTGTATGGATACAAAGCCTATGAAACCACCAGTATAAAGTTATTCTGGATGCCAGAGAGCTGCTTCACTGACCCAAAGTCACAAGGATACCACCCGACACTGACCCAACGAGAACGTATTTTCAAGCCCTTAAGCCGCTACTCACTTGGTTACAGCCTATTGTCTTTGAAGGAGAGCAGGTCTGGGAGGGAGGAAAGGGCGGAGGAGAACCCTGTAGCCTCCAGAAGGTGATTTTATCAAAGGTGGTAACTGAATAGAGCTACAGCTATCGCTGTCTCTTAGGCTTACAGAATTTAGAAAGGTATCCAGGTGACGTTATATGATTTAAAAGTTAATTAAACTGAGTGATATAGTATAACAGCCCCAGGTGTTTATTTCAAGCCAGCCTGTTTCTACATTCAGCATTTAGAAGGAAAGAATGGGGCAGGGGGAATCTAATAAAAAACCTTGTGATTGTTGCATTAAGAAGTAATCACACCGTTAAATCATTCTCGTTCTGAAGCACTTCTAATACCTTCAAATCTTGGCAATTCTCTCCAGCTCAGGCTCATTTCCACTGTTGTGCTGTCCTCCTTCCCGGAGCTGGCAGGTTTTTCCTTTTAAGAACCCCAGGAGAGAGCTGCACAACCCAGCAGCGTGTGCAGCAGCCCGGGGCCTTTGTGCATCGGCTGTGTCAACAGCTACACCTTTGCTTGAAGGCATATTAGATCCCTTCTGAGCACTAATGGACCGGCTGGAGCAGCACCAGTCCTTCTGCACTGCTGCTGGGCTGGAATGGGAATAGCCCTGAGGTGGGGCACAGTGTTGGGTACGCAGCGAACACTGACAAACCTTAGGAAAATCAAGAGAGTGGCTGGAATGTAGAGGAGATGTGAGTGGGGAGGAGCAGAGAGATCCAGAGGAAAAGACCTTTCCTAAAAAGAAAAGTTTGGGAGAGATTAGCTCTTCCTCTCAAATGTAGTTTTTACGGAAAATGCAATGATAAAAAATTGCCTAGGCAAGACTGAAGTACAGAAGTTTCTGTTGCCTCTTCGTACGTCTCCCAGAATGGGAATGCCTCCTTCATAGGCACCGATCTGTCCCCAAGACCACATTGACGGAGAATCCTCTTTTACAGGACACTTGTCCCACATGCCTGCTCACCATCTGACCCCAGTCCAACAGCTGCCTCTCTTCCGTTTTAGACGTTCACCATCTTTTCTTCTATAGGTTCAAACGTCTTCTGAAAGTTTTGATCTTCAGATCTCAAGGTTTGTGAATCCCTAGCCAAGCACCATCTCTTCTCAGCATCAAAACCACAAGACATAGCAAAAGTCGAGATGGAAGTCGTAAGAGTCAGGGGTTGCATGACGGGGTAAAAAGAAAGAAAGGAGGTTTCAGTATCATCAGTGCTCACCAAAGGCCCTGAGATATCTCAAACGGCATCACACCTAGGAGAGCTCCTCTGCATTCAAAGAAAAAGTCCATTTTTCCATAATTCGCCAGGTTAATAAATGACTCTCTCTTCTCCCTACAGCCTCGCCTATTACCAATCCTCATGCAGCGTGCCGGAGCCTCCTTTCACTATTAATACCACTCACTGTGAAATGTAATTACCAGCTCTATCACAAAGCGTCAGGCACATTTATCCACTGTACACACTCGCTGACTCCAGATCACATCAGTCACTGGCTGGCTTGTTCTGACAATGTTGTCCAAAGGAAAAAGTGTCTGCACAGGCTCCCAGCTAACTTGGGCCACTTAAGCGGAGCACTAAGCTGTTCTGGGGGTCCAAAATGGGTTCAATAAGCAAACACAAAAACAAGAAGCTAAGAGAAGTACTTAATTTAATACAGACTCATAATTTAAATCCAAAGGAAAGAGCGGTGATAGGCAGAGTAAGTGTTTGGCTGGAGAAGATGGATGAGTAAATGCTCTAGAAAGCAATTCAAAATGATGAAGTGAAATGAATGGCTCCCTCCTCCAGGCTGACACAAGCAAAATCCTGCCTTTGCTTTATGCTTTAACTCTCGTCATTAACTTTTGATTAAAGCCAATACAAAAAAGCTCACTTGCTTGTGGCTTTTTTCTTCTGCCTCTCTCTTTACATCTCTTTGCAGCCGTTTCTAGCACGCACACAGGATACCCAGCATCCACGCTGTCCAAGCCTTTGCCATTTGGCGAAGCTGCAACTCTCACAAAGGGCAGGGACTCAGCCAGATGTATCAGCTTTAGCTTTATTTAAAAATCCTGTTAGTCGGAAGAGAAAATAATACACATCCTTACTGATATCCAACTGACTCTTACATTAAGTGTTTCCAGTTCCATGGGGCTAAAGGCAGCCTTTCCTGTCCTGTCTGAATATCAAGTACATGCTTTGAAGGCAGTACCTTCATTACACTCGATATTCTTGCAGCTCTTTAAAGGCAGGCAGCCTATGCTTATAATGGGGAACAGATAAAAGGTGAATTTTATTTACAGTTGAGTGTTACCACTAGGCTATGAACACAGAAATAAAACCAGAGAAATGCAACTCAAAGTACTGCTGACAAAATAAAATAAGAATAATCAGAATACTTGAAAAGGAAAGAAGCGGAACCGAAACAGGATTCGTTATGTTAACTGCTTATCTGTGGCTGTGTCTCTAACTTTTAGACTCCGGTGTCTAAAGCCAGCTAATGATCCACACGCCAGTGGCCAGCGCTTTCCTAGACAGGGCCAGGGGAAAGGTGTCTTCTGAAAAACAAGAAGGGTTTGGAGTTTTCTTCTTGAGAAAAAAATGAACACAAGAAAGGAGAGCTTGCAAAAACTGACAGGTTCTAAAAAACCAGAGGATTAAACTTCTGCAGATAAGAAAGGAAACGAGGTAGGCGTCTTCCAGTTAAAATAAGGCATAACTGTGTGACCTGCTACGGCACGTTTGTCCTAGGTACAGCAACGCCCCGAGTACATCTCTGTGCTCCTAAGAGCATCACAGCGCGTCCTGGAGCCTGGACGGATCAGACGTGCCTCTTTTCACCTGACTGTGCTCTTCAACACCGAGCAAACCCTACTGGTGGGGGAGAAGAGAAGGAAACAGCTGAACTTCAAACCCGTCCCACGCTCTCATAATTTTGGTGTTGCTTTCAATAATGATTAATCTGTGGACCATCTTCTTCTAATCTCACACATAACGATATTTCCTGCTCTGATTCAAGCCTTTTTAAGCATGATGGTGGCAGATGGCAGGCTATCACACAGCACGGCCGCACGGCAATCGAAGCGGGAAGGATTATTAACAAAAATAGTAACTCTTCAAAATCAAAAGGTGAGGGCCCATGAAGAGCTATGGTTTTATTTTTACACCTCGAATCAGTTATTTGAATGCATTATGAATGCTGTAAATATACCCGATGGATATAATGAAAATACATTATTAATTTTCACTCATTATTAATGAACTTATAAATTCACAAGTGATGGAGCCATGACAGTGTGAGGGAAAGGTCATGAATAATAACTGGAGATGAATAATATATGCACAGTTAGCTCACAGGATACTATGCTCATATGACTGTAGTGCCTCATGTTTATTTAACTCGGCAGCGCATTGACTTTTTATTCTTTGCTAGATAATAGCAGAAAGAATTACAGGGACTATAATCTCTATTAATTCAACATAACAGATCACAACGGACAGCTGAGGCTTCTGCGGGGACGCTCCTGCATCCTAACTAATGCTAAAAAGCTGGGATCCCCCTCTCTTCTCCATCACGCTCTTCCTCTACGACATCTTCTTGCTTTACCTCGTTCATTTTCATTGCTGGCACATGGAGAACGTCAGATCTGGAAAGAGCCGTAGCAGACCCAGGGATAAACTCACAACCAGCCCATGTGGCACGTGAGGGTGACTAACCTGAGATCAGTGGAGACATGCCGACATCTCTGGTGATATCTCAGTGTGACAAACAGGGGAAGGCAAGCCGTGTGCTGTGTGCACATACAGACGATTTTGTTTTGGTTCCATCTGTTAGGACTAATTTGTTAATTATTAAATAGATAATTTATCATCGCTGTCTGCTTGATCGGTGTTTATTACCCACGGTCTGAGGCAAAGAGAGTGCTGTGTGAATAAAGATGGAATTAATTAATAACGAAAAGTTCAGGCAACTGCAAACTTGCGGCGGCTGCTTCCAGTCTCTATTCCTGAACAAAAAGGAGGCTGGGGGAGGGAAAAAGCATCAGGAATTCAAGTCTTCGAACATCAGATTTCCTCCTTTCCTCACAAACTAACCACTGCTGGATGATGGAAAGCAAACTCTATCTCTTAAGACATTCACCTCAGCGCTTTCCAACCAATTTCTTTAGACTGGATCTAGCTACCCTGTGAATCACAAATTGTGAACAAGTGGTTCTCCGGGTCAGCATCACTGTGTCATCCCCAGCCCCGCAGAGGAGAACGGTGGCTACTGCCATTCAGGAGATCTATAAACCACCGTCGAAGCAAAGGAGCAGGTCAGCCACCTTGGGTTTGGGTTGGGGACCTTGGCTCTGCCTTTCCTCTACCAGCTGTTGATCCATTGGTGCCCATGCTCCTCTCCAGGTCCTTCTGTACTGCAAAAGTCATATTTTTGTGAGGCTTCTTCAGCAGCTGCTCCTGCCTCATTGCTTTAATTTTAGACATTTGCACTTACCATTCCTCGAATGGAGTCTCAAGACCGGCAGAATAACCAATACCCAACCAATAGGTGGTAACAGTAGGAAACAAGAAGCTTGCAGAAACTCCCTGATACACTAAGCCTTGCAACCCTCATCTCATATGGTAAAAGGTGAAAGGACAGACACACCTGCGATCCACCTTCTTTCATTACCGAAAGGTGTTCACAAAGGTTCAAACAGTGACGTTCCAAGAGGAATCTCAAGAGAGAAAAACATAAATCTCTTCCTAAATGTGCCAGCCTGTGCAATAGGCCACAGGCAAAATAAACACCAACCTGCCTAAACATATAGGAAAGATCCTGAAAAGCAGGGACGCCGAGCTGGAAACCAGAGAAAACCATTCGCATACTATCAATTGATGCTGAGAGCACACAGTAAGTGATAACTTCCAAAGAGCCAAGTATCCAACTCACCAGCTATTCAGTCTTCTAAAGGGAGGCATCAAGGGAAATCAAAGCAAAGAGATGGTAAGTTATTTGATCAAAGACACTTTTAAGGTTAATGGACAGGCCACAAACAGCAATCATGCCTCCAGTCATGCAGTCTGAAAAAAAGATGCATCATGTTTGGTTTGTGGTAGGAAAAGATCTTCCCCGTAAAACTTATTCAACCAGATCTTTAGGGAACTTCAGGTGACATTTTGGTTCACCGTTGCTGTGCTACGCCTCCGTGTAGCTGCATCTCCGCTCCCTCAACTACTCATGATCAATTTAACAAGTATTTTGTACAAACAAAAGTTTTCTTGCTAAATAAATTAATTACGACAGAGTAAACAAAAACTTTTTAAAAATGCATGTTTTGATGTGATTGCTTCTCTAATTGGCTGGTTTAACATTTGAAATTTATTTAATTTTCAACTTGATTATCCTCACTGCAGGGTCAGGCTGCCAGAGACACAAATGAGCGCTGAAGCCCCTGGCACTCCCCATCAGGCCTCCCAACGGAGCCCGCTCGGTGCTTCTGCATTCCTCCAGCCCCCTTCCCTCTTTTATTATTCTTATTTAAGAAAGGAAGATCAAATTCAGGCCAACAGCAGCCATACGTTTCCTAGCGCTCCATTAGTAATTTTAAAATGAGATGGTGCTCTGGAGCCCTGAGTATTAATCCCAGCTCTGACAACTTCTTTCCTTAATTGCCTGAATGAAATCTCCATGCCACCCCAACTGTCCTTACCCAGAAAATGAGCGATGATAACAAGAAGCCAGTAAGGTATACCAGTGAGTGGATTAATTATGTTTGGGAATTGCTTAAAGATGAGCGCTACGAGCTGGGACAAACAAGCCCATTGCATTTTCAGTCCTGTGACAGTATGCACACGGTATGACGAGTCTGGTGAGATGACATCATCTCCAGCCGCATCTGATGTAAGGTGGGTGTGCAGCCCGATCCCTATTGAAGCACAGGAAAGCCATTTTCTTCTCAGCAGAATTACCGAGTTGTTAGCAAAGGTTGCCACAGATTTCTCTTTCCTACTTCAAAAGAGCCCTCTGCACTCTTCTACTACTTCCCAGTACCAGTATTTGCAGTATCAGGTGCTCCGCTCATCAGCAGTACCCGTGATTTCTCATAGGTTCACAAATTGCGGAACTCAGAAGAACCATGAGAATCAGCCAATCTAAGTGATGAAAAGCACAAGCTGGTGAATTAAGCAAAGCAGTTCCTGCATTGGGCTCATAATTGCTAGCTGACTTAGAACATTTCTTGTACAAGAATATCCCGTCTTCATTTAGACACTTCAAAGCGATGGTGAATCCCCCATGTACGGAGATAAATAGTTCCAATGGCTAATTACCCCGGTTGTAACAAAAGCATTTCCTTATTTCTAATCTTTCCTGGTTTCTACTTCAGGTATTTGATCTTGTTACGCTTTTGTCCGACAGATTAAAGAGCTCTTCACTAGCCAAAATCTCCTTCCCATATAGGAACTCAGACTATGATCAAGCTACTCATTAACCTACTCTTTGTTAAGTTAATTAGAAGGAAATTCTCCAGCCTCTCACTGGTTTTAGATCTTGAGGTGAGGCAGGAGAAAGAGACTGCCCAGCAAGAACTCCCCCTCTTTTCAGAGAAAAACAGGTTAAAATAATGATGTGATAAAACAGAGGTGCATGTGCCGTGTGCTTTATGCTGCCCATCACATCTTCACGCTACCCTTCTGCCTCCTCTTGTCCTGGTATAGGTTGATGTAGGAGGTGATGCTGGAAGTTGGTTTCAAGCTGAATTAGCACATCTTCTCAAAGATCACTGACCCTACCTCAGTGGAGACAGAAAGGAGGGAGGCAGACTGACATGCCAGGAGATTCTGCTGGAAAACCCAGAAGGAGGCATACTACTTTTTGTCAAGAGGCTCCTTTCTAAGTTGGCGCCTGTGGTCTTCTCTGAAGGCCCTTTGCCAACTGTTCTCTCCTCCCAAGGCTGCTTTGCTCTCTCCTGCCTGTGTGGCAAATTACCTACACAGTCATCTCTTCCCCTAATGCTGATGGGAGCTCTTGGATCAGTTCTCCTCTCTCCTCCCACTTCTCACACACGTGCCTTCTCTTCACTCTCTTCTTTGCCAAATTGCCTTAAAGAGTGTTTTCTCCCCCCTTCCTCTTTTCGCTTCACATCTTCTCTGTGGGAGGACTTACAGGGCTGGTGCTCTCCTCTGCATGCCACAAGATACCTCTTCTCAAACCCTGCTCTGAACAAGAGCTGGTTTTCTCCTCTGCCAATGAAGCTTTTTCGGTTCTCAGCGCTGTGAGGTTACATGAACACACCTCCTACGTGAAACACTCCAAACCCAGACCCAGCATGTCCTCTTCTCCTTTCCAGCCCTTTGCAACACTCCTGTCCAACTGCTCAGCCCTGCCATGCTTCTCGCTGGTTTAGATGTGAATGGATCTGTCCTCCAAGCATCGCTGTAAGCGCAAACACAAAGCAGCACAACTGTAGGACAAAACTGTTTTGCTACCAGTGGGATCTCCAAGCAGTATCATCTTTCTGTGAGTCACTTGCTGGGAAAGGAAGGTGGGAACAGCTGTGCTGTCGCCTCGAGACTGATTCCTCCCATACCCGCACTGCTTCACAGTCACAGAAATGTTTCTTCTCAAGAAATATCCCATTCTGACTTGTGCTAACCACTGGTTGACTTCATTCATCATTAATCGTCTCTTCCCTGTCAACTGGAGTGCTGTTACAGATGCATTTTGATTTGCTTTAAATGGAGTGGTAATGGTGGTTTCGTTATGCTTGTGTTGGTGCTAAACAGCGGCACGCCAGTTGTGAGCAAGCATGATGCCATGGTAGAGATCTGGTGGGGGGAACAGTGAGAGAAATCCACTAACTGGCAAATGCAAAACTATATCTAAAAAATCAAGAGGTGCTAGGTCATGTAACGGCATCACGCCCCTGATGACTACGTTCTAGGTGGAGAGAAGGAGGATCCACCTTACAGCACCGAAGGAGAAAGCAGCTGGGAGACAGCGATCACGCCGAGGGGGCTGGGAAGAGCTCACACTGTTTCCCTGTCATCCCAATCTGTTTTCTGGGAATGAGGCAAACCTGGGAGAAAAATCTCAGGTCACCTTAGTGTAAGAAAAGCAGGGGAAAAAAATCTTGCCAGCAGACACCAGAGGATGAATTCAGAAAACAAAAATCCTGCCATTTGTTTCTTTTCTCTACTGCCTTTTGGTACATTCTCCCCCAAACAGTAACCCAACGCTTTGCGCACCGCTCTCAGCAGTACTCGGGAAATGGTGGGTTTCAAACACTGCCTGGCCCATCTACGGGGCAGGATCCACAGGCTGCTCTCCGTGGCTTTCTCCCCAGTAATTACCCACAGAGCTTTCTCTCCCCACTAGCAGCACCAACCCTACCGCTCAGCACAGACGCTGCCTCCTCCTCGTCTACTCGAGTGGCTTAATTAGAAGTGAATTTAGTGCTGATGGGAAGGAACTAATGGCAAGCAGCAAGAATGAAACTAGCTATCCGTAGAAGAAGCACGGCGAGGCAGGAGGAGAGCTGGGCTCAGCCGTGCCATGAGGGGTGACATGTCCCAGTGTCCCACGGATAGGGTAGGCTCAAGTCCCCTCCTCTTCAGGTAACAAAAATGGATCCTAGGTCACTGACAGCAGGACACAAGGCTGGGATGGTTTCTGTTTTGTTCATGTATCTGCTGTTTAACAGGAACTAGATAAAGGGCAACAAACCCTTCCTGGGGAGAAAGCTACTGCTCAGTGTCAATGATTTTCTGTCACTTCTGGCCAGGACTCAGACGTGGCCTGAGGACCTTGGGGTGAAAAAGTCTGGTCTCTATTGACTTGTCTTCTGGCACTGCCAACACTGGCAAAAGACAATTTTTCCCATCAGTTTGGGTTATGATTTATTGGTACAGGGGTTGCAATCAATAAAACGAGCTTCTCCATCATCACCTTCCAGAAATTGTGCCTTGATGCTCTGATAATTGCACAAAGACAACCTGGGAAAAAACCCAAAGCCCAGCGCCAGCGAGACTAGAGGCTGTCAGATACATATGTCTGTGCTACCACATCTCATAACTGGCTATCGTGCCACGAAGCTGCCACTCACAAGGGAGGCTGCAGAGACAGAGACCATCCCAGGTGCAGAACGAATGTGAAGTCCATGCCAGTGGCACAGCCAAGCCTCTACGAAACAAGTCCGGAGAGTCAGAGTAAATGCAGAAGGCTGTTAAAAGAGTCAGCGCATCTCCCACAGAGGCCTTTAGGCAATAGCAGCACCGGGAGAAGAAAGAAATCAGCTCCTAAGAGTTGGTTCGGACCAGTTGTGAGAGTACTCTGGACATAAATTTTGTTATATTAATGAGTCACAGCGGTCACATAACCCGCCGTTCCATCATTTGTTCCTTTCTAACGGCCCCTCTCGGAGATCTAATCTCAGTAAAATGCTGGAGGAGCCTCTCAAATGGCCGTGTTTTACTGCTGTCAGTCTATCACCGGTTCCTCACGCCAAAGGGCCGCAGGGGAATAATCTCTTACTTCAGAGATCAAAGTCCTGTATTAATGACTGGGAGCTGCCACTCACCCCGAGCGCAGACCGCCCGAGAAGCCTGCTGCCTCTCCCCAGCCAAAAGTCGTGTTTGTTTATAGCAGCAGCATTAATCTGCCCAACGGCTTTCCGGTATAGTCATTATTTATTATTTATTTAGTGCCCAAAACGCAACAGGTATTTGTGGGGATGTGACAGAGGCCTTCAGTCTGATAACAGAAAACAACCCTAAAAGGAAATGAATGGGGCTGAGTGGACAAGCAGGATGGGCTTGCAGAGATAAAGCACTCCGTTGCCCCTCACTACTCATGCTCACAAAGCTATTTTATATGGCTTTTTATATGCATGTAACATGCAGTGAGATGGTTCCTTTACATGGGTATAGAACAGGACACAGAAGGGGGAAAAAAGGGCAAGTGGCTGTATGGACTCCAAAGAGAACGCGTAGGTGGAGAGATGGGAAGGATAATGCTCCTGAAGCCTCTTCCAAGCTCTCCTTGAGGCACTTGGTGATGCTAACAATGTCCGATTTTCTTCTGGTTCCCCATGCAAAGCTAGAACCTGCCCATCCTGCCTTCCCTCTGCCTGCCGCACTTCACATTGATATTAAAATCTGGCAGTTCTCATCCAACTGCTGTGGAGCCGTGCTATCTCCCGTCTTTCCCATGTCCCAAAGACAAAAGAAGGGTAAAAACCAGCTACAGAGCTATTGAACTGGCACAGCCTTGCCCAGAGAGCAATCCACACTTCTGGCCTCCACAAAAACAAGGACTTAGTTTGAAGCTCTCAAGCATTTTTAAAGTCTATGTGCCGAAAAGTGCTTCAGAAGAAACTCAAGAGCATCTTTCTCTATTTTACATGGGGCAGTGGTCTTCCGTCTATAGCTCAATAGACAATATACAAAGATTTAAGATGAGGTAGGTAAGGAAAGCAAGCCTGTTGTCACTGTAGGTTTACATCCACCAGACAGCGTTCATACCTCCACCAGGGAATATTTAGACATCTATGAACTGAAAACAGCTTCCACAGGTTACATCACGAGATTTCCAGGCTCAGAGAAAAGCCACAAATGGAAGGGAGGTGGTGCCTTTGGGCAGCCCTGCTTTGCTCTGCGATAAGACACGGCAGTACCGCTCCTGGGCTGCCCGCACGTGGTCTGCACCCCAGCAGTGCTCAGGAAGGTTACGCTGTCACTGAGAAAATCAACATTTATGATTGTCTCTTAGGCAACTCTATCATCTATACCAGTCATCTGAACACTTCCAACGTTTATACGGATAGTTCAGGTAAATTCAATCTCTGTATGTGCTAAAAAGAAAAGGATCTGAATTTAGAAAGCCAGACTGGGCTTTACCAGCAGCCAGAAGCACGCATCTGGAAGCCGCAAGATTAAATAACTCCAAAAATTGGGCTTCTATAGCGGAGATGAACAATACTTCTATTTTGGGTTTATTGTCAGCATTATAGGCCACATGCGATCTGCCCTGTATTTGCCTGTGGTCTAGGGCTGTCTGTTAAAAACTATTTCAGAAAATACTTTGCGCGCTGAAGGCTTTGGCGACTGCCGGCTGAGAGCAGACCCAGCAGAAGGGGCTGAGAGAGGCCACCCAGCCTTGAAGGTTTAGGAGCAAGAGGAAACGTCATTAGGATGCGGACTGGCAGGTTAGCAAAGGCTAGGAAAAAGAGGTAGGTAAACCTGAAGGTTTTTGACTTTTCTAACAATGACCAGAATTATTATTGCTTTTTTTGCCAAGGAAATCTCCTCTTTGCAATGTTAACATGGTCCCGCCCATATATCACTTCCCAGGAAGATTCCCGTGAGAGCTGCATCTTCCAGATGAGAAGCTGGGGAATAGGATGCATTTGACACCAGGAGAACCTGCTCAACACAGCCACGCTGCAGCCGGAGGCTGCTCTGCCTCTGCTCTGGGTGTGTGCCAGTGGACTGACTCTCCACAAAGCACAAATCCGGCACAAAAAGAGGCTGCTGTACATGAACAGGAGCGTGAGCTCATCCAGAGAAGGTGTTGTTTCTGCTGGGATTAGGCAATGTGCATGGAAAGCCATCTGCTGGGAAGGAGCAACGTGCCTGGCCTCGCGAGGATGCTCCCTCCTGTTTGCCACTGTTCTCATCTCTTTGCTGGACTGGTTTCAGACCACTGCCTCGTATTGGCTGCCACTCCACAGCAGCATCAAAACCCCATCATTTCTAGTTCTCTCTAACATCCTGTATGTATTCCCCACCCAATGATTCTCATTCATTCGTTCAGGTGGCCCAATGTCTACTGACCGTGTTGTCCTCCACCCTGCGTACAGCTGCCTCCTACCCTGCCCGTGTCCACGGTCACCCCGAGCAGCACGTCCTGACTCAGGGGACAAGCCCAAGATCAGCGATGTAAAGAGACCTGTGACCATGCTGCCACTCCTACCTCTCTGCCTCTCAGCTCGTAGATGGAATGAGGCAGAGGAGGAAGAATAGTAAGACAGAAAAGAAAGGCATTGCTTGCAGAAATTGTATTGCTTCTGCTCCAAACATTAAAGACAACAGCCCACAGCACTCCCCTGGGGACCTATTCCAAATCCATACACACAGACCTGGACATTTCCTGGATAAAATCTTCCCTGCCTGGGTTCATTTCAACTCTCACAAAACCCCTGCTTAAGAGAGAGACTGAGCTAACAGAAGGCAAGGTCGGAGGCTGTAGGGCTTAACGGATTTGGGAAGAGCTGGGGGATTGCTAGTCCCTGCTGGTGTGTGCTCTGCAGTCCTCCCTCCCAGCACACCGTCCTCTGCGCCCAGAGGACAGCCGGTCTCGGCACTGGAAGGTCCTCTCCGGTACGAGTGAAGGGATGCTGTGTCTGTGCACAAGCATCTCAACCCGATGGAAGAGAGAGCGTAACAAGCACCGGTGTTAGCACTTAACGCAGGATACTGTAACGCCAGACAAAACTGAGTATTTAGCTCTTGCTCCAAGAGAGCAGTGTGACCTTTCCTGCGAGCCTGGAGATATTTAGCACCACAGAGTTTGGATAAAGACGGTTTGTAGAAAGGGAAAAACAACAACAAAAAAAATCCCAGTGGTCTACACTGACAAAAGCACACACATAAGGCAGAGGAGCAGCAGACGAATTTCATGCCTTGATGCAAAGACTGCATTTAAATAACACACAGCACCACATTTCCCTCCTGGCTCCACCAGGTTGCTCGTTGAAAGAAATCCATATTGTTAACCTGGCAGGGAGAACGTGCCTCTGTGATTTTCACCGAGCTAATGGGAGCCAATAACGTTACCTGTATCTTGGAGGACAGCGTTCCCACCCATCCCAATATTTGCCTAATAAAAGGTCAGCCCATTATATGGCATCTATTTGCAAAATTAAGAGCCTCTCTCCAGCAGCTAAATGCTTGCTTTAGATTTGGAATTACTGTAATTAAAGTTACATTGTGCTCGGATTGGTGCCAATCACTGCAGAGCTCCAGGCACGACCTGCCGTTCCCAGCGCCATGCGCCTGGGCGTCCCACTCCATTAGCTCCAGGGAATTAGCTGTCATTAACGAAGAGATGCACGCTCCTTTGTGTTGTCAAACCGCAATCAAGCGGGTCACAGGTGAAGAATAAATACTTTCAGAACAAGCCCAATTACACCATTTACATTTCATTACAGAACCTGTTTAATCCACTGATGGGCTCCCAAGTTCTTCTGCCTAATAAACAGCATTTCAGAGGAATTAATAGGCCCTGCAAAACATGCTAATTACACTCTTTTGCATTGCATTTGCAATATTGATTTTAAACTTGCCACTTCCCCCTCCACCCTCCTTTCCCAGCCCCAGAGCCTTAACTTTCAGCAAAGTACACTCAAACCAACCTAATTACTGGTGAGTTTAGAAGCTAATGCATCTCTCTTGTCAAAGCTCATTTCCAGCGAAGGCCAATGCACAGGGAGGGATTTTCACGTCCGTAACTTGTGCAAGTTCCTCCAGACGACCACTGGAAACAGCTGCTGAATAGCAATTACAGGCAGAGAGCAGGCATCAGCAGAGACTTTGCCATAGCAACGAGCCTAGCTGGACCCGCTCCCCAAAGACGCCTCCTCCTCCCGAAGACCACAGCAGCGGAACGGGTACGATGACAACACAACCACTGCAATCTCATTTTGATTTGAAACCGAATCTATTTGATGCTCTCCTGGGCACTGAACTGTTTAAAAACAAAAGGAAAGTTTATTTTCAAATTGCGGGCCTCAGCTAAACCGTTTGGAAGAGAGGAACAAATCAGATGCGCTCATGAAACACGCCGTCTGGCTGCTTATTCACCCTGGCTATTTTGCCCAGCTCCTGCCACTGGCTTTCTGTTCTTTTCCTCCTCTACGTGCTCACTCTGCCTTCCCCTCTGCTTCTCTGAAAACCATTTTCTTTATTCAGTGGGTTTCCTTTCCAACCTCTGACTTTCTGCATTGGCTTGGTGGCTGTCACTGACCATTGTGGTTTTATCCAAAGCTTATTGACAGCTAAAAACACTCGGAGGAGGAGATGGAGAGAGGGACAGCAGTGCTTGTGGTGTTCTTCCACAGCACCTGCAGATTGTTTAAACAGAGCCAGCAATAAAGGACAACAACCTGCCACGTTTAGTTCCTTTGCTAACAACAAAGCAGGAAAGAAAACCCAGAGGAAGCCACCCCGGGACTGCCAGAAGATGGTGAGATACAGAGCAACCATGAGCTGGAGTGACAAAGGGGAAAGGAGACATGGTCATGTCTTGGGTGGACCCTGAAATACAAATGGCAGACAGCAGAAGGGAGCTCACAGAAAACAGAGGTTGTCCTAGATGGCTTTCTGTGAGATGGGACGTGGCCTCAAGAAATGCAATAGCAAGGGCTGAGATCTACTCCTGCCCCTCAGAAACTTTCCCCAGTAATACAGGTTTCTAAAGGAATGGATCTGGAAGTAGATAATGCAGTGGACATACGGAACAATCAAAGTTCAACGAACACGACACATACTGCTCAGATGTATTGCTTCTTTGCTAGGAATTTGGGCAGACGAAAGAGAGCGTGTCCCCAGCTGCACTGGGGAACAGCACAAGTAAAAACCATGGCCAAGGATTTTATCTCCTGTGTATCTAGTTTATGTGAACGCTCATCCAGGAGCAAGTTATTGCACCAGTCAAAAGCGTCTGTGTTAGCCCAATCATCCATGTAACCCTCTTTCTGAAGTCAAGACCAGGTGCTCCTCAGTGCCCCAGGTAATCCACTGCAGGCAGTGGCCTTCCACCATCTGGTCAAAGAAACGGCCCACGAGCCGCCTCGTACGCTCTTTGCACAACACGAGAAGCCTCCACCCCTGCATGTCCACGCTTCCCTCGTCACCTTTAACAAGAACATCTGGCGTGCAGGAGGCAGCTGTGCTAGCAACGCATGCAGTAGGCATCCAAGACATGTAGGAAGGTTGGCTGGCATCTTGTACCATTTTATAACATAATTATCATGTGTATGGGATTTCTTTTGCCTCTTAGAGATTCTGGAGGGATTTACAAACTTAAAGCGCTACAAATAATACAGTGGGATCTCTTTCCCCTCATAAGCACCAAACTGGATTAGTAAGTTACTGTCTGGAAAACACTTTGAAGTATCACTTACGCTATTAATCATGCGGCCCCTCTTTAACACCACCTACCAATGCTTAGCGCAGGCTGGAAAGGAGATATAAATGCCAACCGCATTTTGTTAAACTTGTGGGGGTGGGGAGCTTTCAATAGGTACAATGTCATTACATTAATATTTGTCAAGAATTACCCTTACTCTCATAAAAATGCCACAGGAAGTCAAAACCTACGAGCAGTTCTATGTCTCTTCTGCAGGGCAGACCCTTAGGCAACGCAACATCTCTTGACAGCATGCTATGCCCATGGGTGCCTCAGACAAGGGTGCTTTTTAATGCAAAACCTTCTGACAAACCTTTACTGCAGGTTTTCCAAAGCAGGGCTAACCCAGCCTAGCCCTGCATAGTTTGCGACAGCAGAAAAGATCACAGTACAAGGAGAGTTTGCAACAGAACGGCTAAGACCATCTCTAATTTAAAGTGATAGAAAAGCAAACTGAGAAAAAGATATAGTCAACTATTTGAAGCTTAGCCCTTCTTAATCATCCATAGAAAGCAACAGCTCACTCTTGCCATCTCATTGCACAGGTAAGATTAAAGACAGGCAGGAGATTTTTACCCCGTAGTTACAATGATTAATGTTTCTAAACAGACATACAGTTTGAAAGCACTATTACAGGAAAAAGAAAAGTTGTTGCTTCGTATTCTCAACCCACTATTTTCCCTGGGCATTGAGCCAGTGACTGAAGAATGTGGAAAGTTGCTATTTAAAGAGTTATCTTGAATTGCAAGGTTCGGTAATGAACATGACTTGTTACAGTCCCCCTTGCTAAAATCAGGGGCAAATGAAAAAGGCACGGATGAGTGCTCTGCCGAGCACTCTGTCCTCAGTCAAACCTGGAGAACGAAGACTGGCGATATGCTTCTGACAACTGTCTCTCCATCCCAGTTTTCCTGGTGGAACGAGAACAAACTTCACTCCCTCATTGCCAGCAAAGAACCGGGAGCTGCTCTACACAAGTTACCCTTCCTGTCTGTTGCTGTCAAGGAAGATGCAAGAAGATTATTGCACTGAATTCAAAGAGTAAGACACAGCAGCTTTCACTTTTTATACAAGTGACAAGGCTATATAAAGCTACCAGTCTCATAATTGTGACATAACACATATTCAACAGGGGATCATGCTGGGAAGAGAAAAGGTGTGAGCTTCCATGAAGCCAATGTTCCTTCCTCATTAGTTGCTGCAATACTTCTGAGAACAGCTCCTGCCGGAGCTGGGATGCTACACGTGTGCCGGCTCCTTGCGAGGAGACACGGGAAATAAGTTGGAAGAAGTTCCTGCAAAACCAGCTGGTGGTCTGTCTGCGCATGGTGGGTTGCTCTCTATCATACCTCATCATGCCCCAATATAATCTAAATAGTTCACTGCGGGAAATAAGAGGAGAATAAAGTCCATAGGTTTTGTTTCCCGCTTAGTCTCTGGAACACTGATGTTGTTTCTGAGAGGTTTTATAGCAACGACTCACAAGTCCAGTGTGACCTCCTGTACCCAGGGCTTCCTGCTATTATAAACTCTGCACAACAGCATGCTGTGTCCTGCCCATAAGGCAGACAGACCACAGACTGTGGTCTAATTAGAAAAGACATGCTTCCCACATTCTCCATACAGCTGCCTCAGCCTACAACTAAGGACAAATAAATAACTGTCAGGGCTAATAAGCCCAGAATCATAGAGGAGGGAAAAAACAGAAGTTGGATCTACTCAGATCTCATTTATGTGATCACAAAGAACGCGTGGTAACAACTGTGAAGACAAACAAAACCAGCTATGGTTGAGCCAGTTCCTCTTCAGCAGACTCGGACGTGCTCCACCTCAACAGACTGTGCCAACCCCTCGGCATTTTTCTGCATTTCCAAACTAATAAGAGGCATAAACTGCCACAGGTGATTATGGGAGCATTTGAGCAGCACGAGAAGGCCTTCTCCATTTCGATGTGCCAGAGCACAGTAAGAGGACGCGAGGAGATACCCAGTGTGGGGAGCTGGAGAGGACAACCAAGCGACGGTGAAGATTGTAAGGCTGGCACACACCACCAGGGCTGGCCAGATCAGAGAGGTGTTTATGATGTTCCTGGGATAAAAGGTGTTACAGGGATGACGTGTAGAAGCCTTATCCACACAGATCACAGTCATTACAAAAATCTTGAATCTAGAGCCCTCCAATTTTGCATCCCCTCTCCCCATACCCCCATAGGGAGGGATACACCAACTCCAGGCACTCTTTAGACCTTCCCCAAGACCTGGTTGTGTCACTGGTGACCTACACCATAAAATTCTACCAAGCAAGTTCCTCAGCCTGTTGTTGTGGCTGAGAAAAATGTAAAAAACTACATCATGAAGGGAGGATTAATCCCAGGTGGCAGTTTCCAAAAGAAAACATGAAGAACAAGTTGAAGTTACCCAAATTGCCTCAGTTTAGTCCCTCCATTCCTTCCTCAACCACCGAACGACCGTTGAGGCATCTGTTCAGAATTAATTTTCATTAATCTGTTTTGCCTTTCCGCCCACAGACCCAAGGCAGGGCCTGGCCCCCGGACATCTGCAGGGCGTTGGAGCAGCTCACTCCCACCAGGTGCCTGTCCCTGCCAAGTGACAAGGGAGCAGCCATGGAGGATGAAGCAGTGCCAGCTCCCCGCTATCAGCAGCACCGGGTGTCAGATGTCTCCTCCTGGGTGCAACCACACACTTGACAGAACACTAGAGTTTCCAGCGCTCTCTTTTACTCGGTGAGGAGAAAACGGGGGCTGGACTCAAGAGCAGGAGGCTGCTCAGAGCTTTTCCCACAGGAACAGTGACAGCAGGAGCCACCGTATGGGATGAGACATGAAGCAACTTTGCCTTAGCCTTGCTGATTGAACAGGACTAATCAGGCTGAACTTGGGGCCCATCTGCTGACTGCTCCAATCACAGGCTACGTAACCAAGAAACTTTACCCATGAGCTGGCAGGACCACGGGCACGTATGGTGGGGAGCGAACACCATCTACACACTCACCTGCTCCTTGGTTCCTCCAATGCTGCTCCGAAGGAAACCGCTTCAGCTCTGTCCTGGAGAGATCAGTCTCTGGAAACAGCGAGGCAACGCCATGTGTTGCTGCTACCTCAGATTACTAATCATCCTGGAATATGCATCATTTGAATCAAGAGAGATATTTGTTTATTCTAAAAGAAACATCTCCACGTTGCAGAGACTTCAAAAGACTCAATCCTCACAAGGTGCTGTTCAGTTCTCGGTGGCCACTGGACATCTCCTGCTCATGGCTGCAGTGTTTGAAAGCAGCAGCAACCTCATTGCGAGGGTGTAGAGCCCTGGCTGAGCACATTTCAGTGAGAGAGTTCCAGGTGATGGAGCTGGCTTCTTGAGAAAGGCAGCTAAGAGGACCTGGTCCCAGAGCCATTCTGGTGGGGTGCCATGAGGTGAAAGGAGGCAGCCCTGGGGAGCTATGGGGACACGACCTCAAGAAACACAATCCCTGTTAACATGTACTTCATTTCGCCCCAAAGGTAAGCTCAGCACAATACCATTTGTCCCCTCCAATTTGTGGGTGCATCAAAGCACCATCCAGAAGCCTGGAAGCTGAGAAGGTGGAGATCCACCATGCAGAAGGCTCAAGATGCACCGAGGTAGTAGATTACAGCAAAAGCCCTGACCCAGACTTTGGGTAACTGCAGCTTGGTCCCCATGACATCTTTGCATCCTTGCCCTGTGCTGAGATGGCTGGTTACAATGCTTGTCCATGCCAGATACGTTGATTACTTTCTGCAAACAGCTTATCCGCAGAGAACTGGACTAAACCCAAACTCATTTCACATGGGTCACTGACCAAGAGGGCAGGACGTAACAACTTCTCGTCTCTATCTGCACAGGCTGGATCCAAACCACTGATCTATAGCACCATTGAAACTCGCCAGTTTCACCCCATCTCCTCAGTTAAAGGACATCTCCTTCCCACCAACACCCCCCTAGTGACTGTGCCACCAGCTGAGCTATTTCTCTGCAATGCCTAAAGGAAAATTCCCCTTTCGTAGGCTCAGTTATACAGGAAAATCTCAGCACCTGCCCATGTGAGTCAGCTATTCCCCTGAATCCTAACCACCTTGTCTGCAGGAGCTGGTTGGGAAAGGCAAAAGCAGAAAGATAAAAAGGGTTGTGTCCTAAATAAAAACATCTCTGAACACTTAGCAAAAAAAAAAAAAAACACAACAGAAGAAGAAAAGAAAAGAGGAAAATCACATTTAGTTTTGTAAGACAATAACAAGCACAGCAATATGCAGCTTCGAGGCTACACAGCCAGGTCAGAAAACCCTCTAGAGAGAAAGAACTAGGCCACAAAACTCTGATATTAGCCACTAGAATCTGCCTGCATTATCCAAAATTTGTGGGTGAGGCCCCTCTGACGGCTGAGCCAGCTGGTTGTTCTCCTTCGCACAGGTATTTACATGTCGATGGGCTGTGGGATGCAGCTCTGAACTCTCCGAGAGAAAGATAAGACGTGACCACGATGCCGAGCGCCGCAGGCATTGCCTTTACCTTCCTGGAGCCGACAGACCACGCCAGGTCTGCGTGAGAGGCATCCATTGACCTGACAGCCAGCATCAGGCTGCCGGCCTGGAGAGGATCCCTGTGCAAATTTGTGCAGAATCTGGAAATCTGGAGAATGGCAATCCACATTCAGCTCTCTCTTGGATCCACTGATGCCCGTGGTACGAGTGCTTGCTGTTGGACTATTTATCTCTGCCTCTAAAACATGCGCGCTACAACTCCAGCGTAGTGAGAGACGGCTTTGGCAGACAATTTTATGGAGGAAAACTCTCTGAGGTTATTCATCCCTACCCTCCTCAAGGGAAATCATTTCAATATTATGAGCAACAGTGTTGCTGAAGAGAACATGCAAAAACCTGGAAGATGCATCATTTTATCAACAGAAGCAAGGTCATCCAAACCCGGAGATGACTACATTCAATATTAATATCTCCCTTTCTCCAAGCAGGGTTTGAACCTCTTGGTAACCATCCATTCCCCAGAGAAATGTCTTCCAGTAACTTTGATGTGAACTAATTAAGTTTGCACAGCTAATAACTGCCATCTGCCTGCCACAACACCGCTGGAGACTCCACGGAACAGGAGAGGATGGGCTGTCTCATCTCACACCGCCTGCTGTACCAGCACCCGCTCCTGCAGCCTCCTATGTTTCACAAGCCCCGTTCTGACCAGGCATCTGGCAAAGGAAACAATTTGCCAGGGCACAACTGCAAAGACAAAGATGCCTCCTTTCTGACACATGCAACTATCTCATTTGAGCCCCGGTTTATTCTCATTTCCAGGAACTCCCTTTGTTTCTGCTGTTCCAGCCCTAAGCTTTTGTGTCCGATGTTTTAATGAGGTCCATTCCACCGATATAAAAGGCACGTCGACCACACTGCCCAATTTATTTTTACTTGGAGCATCCAAGATCTGCTTCTCAAAGAGTTTGAGAAGATCTATTAAGAATCCAGCCCCGACTGGTAAACAATGTCCATTTCTGGACTGGCCCTGGCAATCCAATCAGTGAAGGCATTTAAGGACAGGATGTACAATACTGGAAAATGAAATTGCTTTGAAAGAATTCCTCCTTGCTTATTTGCAGATAATGACAGAAGAGCCGATGCCAAGCACAGCCAATCTGTCCTAGGGTGTTCAGAGACAGTCCTTATGCCAAAGCATCCTTACTTTCCTTCTCATCCACCTAAACATATCCCACCTGTCGGTCCTCACCCTCACCTGGGCCCCGGGAACACCTCCCGAGGCTCCTTCTCCAGCAGTGCAGAGGCAGCGAAATTCCCAATGCCTCACAGTCAGGTAAGTTGGTGCCTTGTTTTTGTCTCTCATTATAAAACGTCCTGAATTTTGCACTTCTCCCTCACTGGAGGCAAGGATATGTTGTTGAATTGTCTTCCCCTTGTAAATATTTGCTGTTGAAAAGCATTTGCAGTGTAAAAGTTCTCTAAGGAAGGGGAGAGAGGCTGATGCTCTGCTGTATTTTGATACTACTTCTTATGTCATCCACAGTCTTTCGCTACTATTTTTATAGGTACTTTTAAGAAAAATCGGATGGTATTCTGCACACAGAAATATAAAGATAAAAAAGAAGAAAGGCAAGACAACTCAGCAAGCTAAACTAAGGGAGTTAAACCTAAGTTTGGGAGATCCAGGCTCAGTTCCTTGCTGTGCCAGACTCCCTACATGACTCTCCTGCCCATCTTGCAAAGGCATTGACAATCTTCCCTGACAAGGGTACAGTGACGCACACCCACGAACAGACCTGAGAAAAACCTCGAGAAGGTTTTTCACCAGCAAAGTCTGAAGGAGTGCTGTTAGTGGCAGCCTTCGTCTCCCCAGCTGTCTTCCAGAGCATCATCGATTCACACCTCGCACTCTGCCCCATCCCTTCCCCCTGTGAACTTCCATATAATAACTGAAAAATGTGACGAGCCTAACTTTAATCATGTTCTAACCCGGGTTGGTATCATTAATCTTGCAGCCACTGATGGGTAATTTAATTAGGGTGCATTTGTAATGAATTACAATCATCATTTAGTGCTATTGTTCCTAACACGAGCAGAGGGGAGTCAGAAAACTGGCATAGTTGATCTTCTTAATTACACTTGCACACTACGCAAGCCACCCCCAGCCCCAGCCTTTCACTGCTGGTTTTACAGATAAAGGAACACGAGCACCAGGGACCCCCCACGCCGAGCCTGGCAAACATCTCTGAGCGTGCTCCCCGCCAGCAATCAGCGACTACCAGGTCTGTGAAATAGGACCTTAATGGAGGAGGTGTCAAACTCTAAGCAAACAGCTCAGAGCTGAAGCAGAGAGAGAAATACAAAGTCAGGACAGAAACTGTGCTTCTTAGTTCTCTTTCTCACCACCTGTGAACGTTCGATACAGACGTTAAGGTACGGCCAGACACTCAACACGAGTAACTGGGCATATTGTAAGTTCAGAAGCATCCCAACTAAAGGATGGGGTTTATTAAAACACGCTCACTTGGTGATGGTTGTATAGTCACACCGAAGCTATAGGCGCATGAAAGGCTGCAGTCACTACCGACGTTCTAACGGAAGGAGAATAATTCGCCCCAGAGCTTTAAATCCATCTCTACAAGACAGCATCAGAAATTTCCAGCCAAAAATGTTTGTCTCCGGTCAGCTCCTTTGCTGCTCTGCGCAGGATGCGCAGCAGCGAGTGCATGTATTTATTTCAGACATGACTTCAGTCTGCAAAATAGGAGCAATCTGTTGATGTGGCTGAGAGCCAGCCCATCTCCTCGGTATCTCCGTGCAGAATATACAGACTCCACCATGGATGTTGTGTTGTGGCATCTCACGTCTGGTGGCCAGGCCAACCTGCTTTTGAACTAAACCTCTTCAAAGAGCTGCTCAACTTTTGCTGGTCTCAGTGAGGTATTCTATACAAAACACAACAGCTGTTACGTATAGGACCTAAGGAAAGCAAGCCCTACATCTCTTCTCCAAGAGGGTGGTCAGGACACCTCTCTGGGTGTTTTGGACATCAGTCTCCACTCTGAAGAACATTTGGGTTTCCAGACCTCAGTGTAAACAGGAGGACTGGCTATCCCCCCGCTGGGACACCGGCTGGCTGCTAGTTCTGGCACAGTCCTATGGGGAGGCAGAAGCGAGGTCAGATCTTTAACAGCAGAAGAGAAAAATCAAACCCTGGGTTCCTATGGTCTGGGTCAGTGTCCTAAAGGCAATGTGACCTTGTCTCTCCCCTCCTCAAACATATTCTCTGAGGCTTCATGGCAACTCCATCTGAATTAAGTAAAAGTGTCCCAAAGTGCTGTTTTCCAATGAATTTTGCCAGATATCATGAAGGACTCCTTCCTACACATGTGGAATTTGCCTTCAAATCAAAAGACTCCTGGGCAAGGCAAACCACTGTTTTTTGGCAAACCTCATTTTTATAAACGCTTGAAAAGGAGCTTATCAATTTGGACTGGCAAGCCATGCCCCCGTGCCAGCAAAATGAGCAAGGAAAATTATTGAATAAATGTGCAAATCCTCTGTGGCAGTAGAATATCATACGGGAAATAATTCAGTGTGGCTCAGGGCAGAGGATAACCGTGCCTCTCTGATTTGGTAGTGCTCTTTCCAAGAGTTAACAAAACCGTCGGATAAATTACTGGACAGTAGTGAATAAAAAATTGGGAACAGCCTGGAAAATACAATAATGCAACTTTTTTAATTGGGGGCTTATACTTGTCTGAAATACTGTGCACTTTATTTAGGATAGGCCCAGGAGAGTACTGAAAAGCACTACAGAGAGGAAAGAAAGAGGCTTTCATAAACACCCCCAGAAATTCTGAGAAAACTGTATGAAGGGACAAAAACAAGAGGCTCATAAAAGAGGTCTATAAAATACCGAGATTATAATAAAGGAAGAAAGGGCACTGCTATTTGTTCTGGAAGAGGAGAACAGGAGAGAACTCAACTGAAAAAATAAAATTTAAGGATTTTAATTTTCATGCAACATATGTGTTAATTAACCTGTGCAACCACTGCTGTAGGGGAGCAGAAGAACAGAATTTAACAAAAATTAGAACAGACAACAACATCCCAGTTTCTAAACGGCATTTCTGCCATTTCCATTTTGCTTTTGAGAAGGGGATATGGTCACAATAAACCTCCTTTTAATCACATTATTAACAACGCAGTAACTGACCAGCATTTCATCAGTCGAGAATAACTTCTGCGGCGGCACTCACAGCTGGTAGCTCAGACGACGGAACGCTGCTGAGTTCTCTTTCTAGGCAAGGTCTTGCCTGCTCTGCCCCTGCTCTGCTTTAAGGGCGGGTCAGGACCAGGACGGCTGTCCCGTCCCTGCTGCCATGGACAAAGTGCTGCTGTAGCTGGGGAAATGTGGGGAAATGTGTAAATGCTGAAAAAATTCATCGGTTAACTTCATAAAACCCTTCCCGTCATACTGCACCTAAAGACTGGGACACTGCCAAGCCAGAGACACGCTGCAACTTAACACACAGTTTCAGGCAGACTTGTTACCTGCTCCCATCCCCTGCCAGCACAAAAGCTGAAAAATACAAGGGGAAAAAATTCTATTTATTGTTGGGTTGCTCGTCAAGTGCAGAGTCAGCATTTTTGATACGTACCATCAGCATTTCTTTGTCAGTCACTCTTCTCCACCTGCTTTCACGTAGCGAGTGAAAAGGACAAAATACTTTTTTTCTAGCAAAATGATTGTAAAGCCACTTCAAATTAGTGGAGGGATGCAGGCGCAGGTGCGGCTCTCAGCTGCCGCACTCAAAGATGACGGGGTTACAAGCTGGCAGTGTCACTCTTCGGCTGCAGAACCTCTACCGCAGCAGCTCTCAGCCCTACGACTTTCCTCCACTCTCAACTTTGTGAAATCCTGACTTTTCAGAGCTGACACCACTCAATCCTTCTCTCTGCTGGAACTGACATATTTCAGGGATGCACTGGTAAAAGCAGAGAGTGTTCATGAGATGTGCTATCCCAAGTGTAATTTTCCCTTCGTAAATAAATTTTGGCCACCACCCAGTCTGGGTGACTGGGAAGCAGCTGATATTTGAAATCTCAGCCATAGCATGAAAATAGTCTTTAATGAACTGTGCGTCTGAGGAAAAAAGAATTGGCTGCAAAATAACAAGTGATAACCATTGGAAAAATAAGCGAAGCATACGCAGGAGGAAACTCCATTAGAGCGCTAGCCATGCAATTAAAGATGGATGTGGTAAACTCGTGTGCAAGCAGTTCACGGTGCTGCTGTGACCCACAGGCCCATTAGCTCTGGAGCAAGGGTAAGCTGATTAGCTCTGGAGAAGGATGATGGCAAAACTCATCAGCTAAGCTTGTTAGCTGCCACACAAAGTTGGTGTACCTTGGAAGCTTTGCAAATTGATTAGCTCGGGGTGGGAGGAGGCAGCAGAGCCTGTTACAGTAGATGAATAACCCAAAGCAGTCACTGCGTGGGCACGAGCTCCGTGTAAAGATCGGCTGCCTGGGCTCTGGCTGCCTGGCAAAGCCGGGGAGAGGGGGTCTGCCTCGGTTGGGGTGCGGGGGAAAAGACACCCGTTCCCGGTCACAGCGTGACTGCAGCCTGCCAAGCCCGTGTCTTGGTCACAGCCAAGGTCTGCAGCCTTCTTGCACAATAGAACTAAGCCCCCATGGTCTGCAGGTCCCTCCTAAATCCCTGCCTGCCATCGCTGAGTGAGCTGGGATCCACAACCGTGGAAGGCTGGGGAGGCGGATGTTGTCCCTTTGCCAGCCCAGGCCAAGTGCCACCAACTCTGCCCAAAATACTTCTTGACCAAGCTTATTTTAAATGCAAACCAGAGGAGCAGGATAATTCAAGTCCAATGAAAAATGACAATTTTTTTCCATCTCCCTTCAGCCTGCACAGCGATGCCCTGAGGTCATTCAAGCACAAGAACTCCTTTTCATTTGGCAAACAATTTCCAAAGAGGTACAGCTCCAAACATCTCTCATCCTTTTGTGGTGGGACCCTGCTTCAGCCATCTAGTCAGGCATATGACCAGCACTTTATGCATTTTTATACAGCAAGGAAACCGTTTCGTCCCATCTTTAAATGGTTCCTACAGCTTGTTACAAGCTGCTTCAGCCCTCCAAAAATTGCACAAACCTACTTCCACTCGAACTGCCTGCCCACAAGCTGAAGCAAAAAAAAAGAGCTTTGGTCTTTCTGCCAATTCACTATGGCTGAAGTCTTGCACATGTCAGCTTCTCCTTGCTGTTTTTTTTGTTTTTTTTTTTTCTTTTTTTCCATAAAAACAAGACTGGGACAAGAATATTAAATATTAAAAACCCAAGGAAAATAAATATTAAAAAGAGCTTTAATCACAAGCCCATAGATTATTTAGGCTACATGTGGCTATAAGAGTGTAGCAAATGTCTATAAGGGTGTAGCAAGTTAATTCTCTAGGGTACAACCAAGGAGGGAAAATATGTGCTTTAACTTAACACTTTCTAATTTCGGAGTGCCTACCTGCAAAAGTTCATTGTGAATGCACGGAGATGTCTTATGCATTCATTAAGTCTCTTTGGTTAATCTGCTTTTATATGAAACTAAAATAGATTAATAAACTTCTCCCAACTGCCCCAGCATTGCCAGCATTCTTCCCTTTCTGACAAGCTTTGCAAGACTTGATTTGATTAAAAACTTTTCTTAAATTTCCATACCCTGAAGTCAAGGTACTAGATGGCAATCTTTGTTTTTGTTTCAAAATAAAGAAACTTCACAGTTGCAGAGAAAACATGATGCAAGTATAACCGACAGCTCAAAAACAGATGGCAAATAAAATTATCTCAAAGCATATTGTTATTTTTACATTGCATTTACAATTTTCAACACTCATATTTGGCAATTCTGCTGTCCCTCATTTTATGTAGGTTAAAAGTGAGAAGCAGCTGTCTGCTCACTCCAAAGTCAAGTATTTACCCCCAGGTAGGATCTATTTATGTGCATTTAACCAACTATTTATAGTCATTCAAAACCAGAAGGTTTTCATGAAAAGTGTTGGCACAGCCTTTGCTATAACAGCGCTGATAACATCTTCTCTCTGTTCCCACCCGACCTTCTAATTTGATAACTCCTTGGGTAAAGATGAGCTGGAATGTTGGGACCTGCGATATTAAAATTTCTTTGAGCAACCCCTCTACTTCCCCAGTTGCTTTTTTGCTGCTTGTAGCCATAAATCTTCCAGTCATGCAGCTAGGCACCAAGACACTTATTACTTTTATTAGATAGGCTACCAGGACTTTGGGAAGTATTAATAGTCCATCAGAAGAGACACTGACACCAATCTCCAGGTACTCGAGGCATAACACCTCTGTGTGACGTGGATGGTGATGAGCACAGGACGAATGCATAGCCAGATGAGATAGAGTGTCACCCACAGACATAATCTCCCTTCATCCCACGAATTTATTCTCCCTACTGTCCTTTCTAAGAAACATGACAGTCACACAGTGAGATTTCTAAAATGAGATACATGCCCCAGTCCCTTAGCAAAGCAGCAGCAGGAGCAAGAAAAACAATTCGTTTCTAGAAGCTGATCTTCATCAAACCCCACCTCTTGCCCTGTTCACTGCTCCTACCACAGCAAACAGGACTATTCTTATTCCCAAGCTTGACTGTGCAAAGATCCATTAGATAAAAAAATATGTCTAAATGAGAAATGCAGCAAAAATAAATGAGTTCAGACAGCTCCTCCTCTCTGATCTTGACTATAATAATTATGTCCATGTCATGTGAATTCATGGCTGCGCATCCTCAGCACAGCTCATTTTATCCACTAACTTCAAAATCCTCTCCCAGCTGTTCCTCTCTCTCCTCACTTACCTTTCCAGGTGTCAAAAAATTCACTCATTTCTCTTTAGAATCCTAGAATGCTTTGGGTTGGAAGGGACCTTTAGGGGTCATCTAGTCCAACCCCCCTGCAGTGAGCAGGGACATCTTTAACCAGATCAGGTTGCTCAGAGCCCCGTCCAACCTGACCTGGAATGTTTCCAGGGATGGGGCCTCCACCACCTCTCTGGGCAACCCCTTCCAGTGCTTCACCACCCTCATTGTAAAAAATTTCTTCCTTATATCCAGTCTAAATCTCCCCTCCTTTAGTTTAAAACCATCACCCCTTGTCCTGTCACCACAGGCCTTGCTAAAAAGCCTGTCCCCATCTTTCCTATAGGCCCCCTTAAGGTACTGAAAGGCCGCAACAAGGTCTCCCCACAGCCTTCTCTTCTCCAGGCTGAACAGTCCCAACAACCCTTTACCATCAAGGTTTTCCATCACACGGACCTTCCCCAACCCAGGTACTCCTCAGCAGCCACAGATACACCTTGCTCTGCTAAGGAAGGTTTGCAGCTTTGAAGCCCAGAAGACAGTTTCACCCTTGAGCCCTCCCATGCTTTTCCTCATGCTACCCTTCCAGACTGGAAGAGACTTTTGGGAGCAATCCACACAGACATTAACACATCCTTCTTTCAAATCCTCCCAGACGCCCTCCTGCAGAGAGAGCTACAAAGCTCTGGCAGTCGATCAAGACAAGGCAGGTGACAAGCTGGCTTTGTCCCTCTTCCTCTTGCTGGCTGCCAGGTTCCTGCTGTGCCCTTCGACCTACCTCTACTGCCAATTAACAAACCAAATGAACCAACAACCGCAAGTGTAGACTCATGACACTCTGCAAACCACCACCTAGTGCATTTGCTCACGTGCCGTTCCTTCCTTCCTTCGATACTCCTTTAGGTTTTGCTTTTATACTGTCAGCTTTCCAGATAAAGCATCTATCTCCACTTATTTTTCATAAGAGCCGGTACTAATGTGGTTAATAATAGCAGCTAACCTTTGACTGCTAAAGTATTAGCAATGCCACCCATAAAGCTGTGTCATATTTAGTGAGTTGTCAGAGGAGTAGCATCATTAAAAAGCACAAGCACATAACTAATGTATGTAAAACACCGCGAGAGACACAATCGATAGGTTGGTTGGTGATGTATTCCAAAACTGATGGAGACAAAGGGCTCAGCAGTGAGAACTGCTGAAAGCAGGGAAGCAAGGCAGGTTAACACTCATACTGCAGTGGTCCTACCACCTGCTTTGCAACAGCAAGTTCTGATGAAAGCAATACAGGTGGTTTTTTGAAACCCAAATGACCCCCACAGCCTGGGGACTGTCACTGGCACGCTACTGTCCACTTCGTCATCCCATCACTCATGCCAGGGCTTCTCTGTTATCCCTAATTCTTCCTTCAGCTTTTCACTGAGATCAGTGCTGTTACGAGTACCCTCACTCACTCTCCTAATGATTTCTGCCTGGATTTGCAAGCTCTTTTATTCCTTCTCTTCTCGTTTCACATCAGAGGAACGTCAGGACTTTCACTGCCTAGTGTTAGCTTTGTGTCTGTACACGATGTTCTCACCGCGCTCACTGGGACCCGCAGGCTTTATAGGTAGGGCCAGGATTCAAGCAGCACCAAGCACACTTGCAAAGGTTTTCTTCAAAACCAAAAGGAAACTTCACCACTCCTCCCCTCCCTCCTGCCGCAGCTCTGCAGGTTAAAGATGACAGCTAAACAAAAAAAGCAATCGCCTTCCCCTCCCCAGCACAGCAGACCCGGCTCGCTCTGCACGGGCAGCAACCCACCAGCCAAGGCTGCAGGTCCAGGCTGCACGCCTCGGAGCTCTTTGCCGGTGTTGCATTAACCGATGTTTTTGTAGACAACCAGGGGCTGCAGCAGCCTGTCTCCCCACAGAGCGAAGGGACCCGCAGTGCTCCTTCGGAAGACCAATCCCCGCTTGCACGCCCACGTCAGCCGCACTGCGCACGATGGCTTCACCCAGAGAACCCCAAGGTCGTGCCCCAAAGGCAATTCCCTCCAGCCCATTTGGCAGCTCCCGCGGCGTGACGATGGGACCTGTTGATTTCTGCAGCTTCATATAAGTGTGAATTGATGAGCTACTTCAGGAAGCTAATATTAATTCCTGGAATAACGTGTCAGGGCTGCCTGGCTGATTACCCCTCATTCCTGTCTGCTTACAAACAATGATTACAGTCTAATCTCAGCACTCTTGGAGGAGCTGTGGAGAGTACCCTTCATCTAGTGTAATTACGTTCCAGCTCCCTCGGAGCTGAGGCTCTTATTCACTCCTAGCATTATCTGCAGACTAATCTAGTTGGCTGGAATGGAGGTAAAAATTACTCCAAAGAGCTGTAGTAAGCTCTTGCTCTGGCTCCAAAGCCAAGTTAAAGAAACCAAATTGTTTTGTGATGGTCAGACAGAGGCACAGGATGAAGGAGAGATGGATTCAGCATAAGGCAAAAGCGAGTGTTTGCTGGCACTGCTGACAGGGGTTACTTTCATACAATTCAACGAATCCTGTTTTCTGCAGAGATGCTCAGCCTGCTGTGTTCCCTTCAGCCTCCAGCATGCTCCCGCCCATTCCCAGCAGGACGGATACACAGCAGACATCTCTGGAAGCTCTTTTAAAAGAAAGCCTTTTCCTACTGGGACTTGACCATACGGTCTCCCCAAGTTGCTCCTCCACACTTCAGTGAGACCTCACACGGTACTACGAGGCAGTAAGTGTCAAAACATCATCAGCCTTTTGAATGTGATGGGAAGGCTTAGCTGTTTCCAGAACTTTTGTTCTAAATATCAAAGCCAAATACAGTATGCTCCTCATTTAATCCTGCAAAGGCTTCCAGGTAACTTCATTTTGCCTAAAACCCACTTCTGGATAACCGTGTACGTCAACACCCTCTAAATCCATTTTCTGATTATGTTATTTTCTCCAAGACCTTCAAATTATAATGTTGTTGTAACTCTGTTTCCCTTCAACATAACTACATTCTAGAAGGGCATCAACATCTCCTGCCTCTCTTGTTAGGAACACACACACAGTTTTAATACCCCCTCTTTGCGCAGACACAGCCGTGATCCTCTGCTCAGCCACAGGAGAGACGTCTCCCTCCGAGGCCGAGAACAGGATCCTGTGCTGCCTTCCCTTGCTGGTGACGCTGGTGGTGGCGATGGGACGGGACAACGGTAACACGTACCCGCAACCACAGCACGAGCTCTCCAGAGACCGCAGCGTGCGCTACACAGCATCCACAGGCTGAAACTCTGACCGCTGTTTCTTATTCAATACTGCTACAGGTACCTGCTAGATTAAGCACGCAAATAACTGTTTGCACGTGTTGCAATCACATTTTGCCTTTGCTGGGGGGACACATCTGCAGGCAGCAAGCCGCCCCTGTGAATGAAGCAAGGGCAGGTACTCCAACCATGCCTGAAGCCCACGTGGTTTAACTGCAGTAATCTGGGAAGTGAGACATCACTCCCCAAAGCCTGATCTCCCAGAAGACAACCTGATACCTGGGCTGCCCAAGGTCCTGTGTTTTAATTAAGTGTTAAATCTAGTTATTTTTTTTCTAAATCTAGTAAGATGTTTCTCCTACCCACAGTGCCGTCACTCTTCGCTGTGCTGTAATTCAGTAAGGAGAACACTTAATTAAGTTTGAACAACAGTGCCTAATGACTTCTATTTAAAGCTGTTCGTAAAAAAATATTACAAGCCCTTGGAAATTACCTAACTTTGGAAGCTAACATGGCACCTTAAGAGAATAAAACAGCATGGTCCTGCACACTCCCACTTCGTAGGCACATCTTCTTCCCCAAGCAGAACAGTGGAGCAAGGCATCCACTACTGCCCTACAAATGCTTATTTTAAATTTAAGTCATGATGAGAACACAATAAAAATCACAAAATGTCCCTGGATGCAGGGATCAAAATGAGTACTGGCAGCATCACTGCTAAGCGCAGTTTCATTTAAAATACTCTTCAGATGCAGGAGTAATACAGCTGCTTCTAACCTGTGTGGAGCTGTGGCCTTGAGGAAAGAGACGGAAAAGCAAAAAGGTCCTGAAAAGATGGGAAATACGGAGGAGACAACAAAATGAGACAGTCTAGAAAACCAGACAGCAGTCCAACCAAAGCAGAATCACCCAAACTCTCAATAGGAGAAGGTAATCTCACCACAAGTGGCTCGAAAAAAGGAACTGAGGATACGAGAAGGGGGAACGGAGGGTTAGCTATTCTGTTCTACATCCCTACAGCTTAACGCTTACATTCATCTCCAGTCTTCAACAAGATGCACAGAGGTTACGCTGAGACATGTGATGGTACAGGGCCACTTCCAGCCCCTGCGCCAGAGAAACTCCAAGAGTAAAACACACGCAGAGATCTAGACACGTCGCTGGTAGATGATGAACACTGGAATTTAACAAAGAAATTAATAAGAAAGCTGTTCAAATATTAGCCTAATTTAGCATGAAAGAGGAGATCTAGTGCAGCTTTAACCTCAGACAGTCCCTTTAAAAACACCAGGAGAAGTTGTGTGCTCACTACACCCACTCACCAAAGTATCTCTAACGAGTTTCTTCCTACCTGGTATCTCAGATCTGGAGGGAACCCCTCGAGGTAACTCGCTTCCTAGTCTCGCCTCCCGCTTCATGCATAGACTTGGAGTTGTTAGGATTGCAAAAGGGAAAAAAGAAGCATCATTTTTCTTATTCTTGTTGGCAGAGAGGAAGTGAGAAAGACAACCATCCATCACTGCTCTTCATGAACCTCACATAGCCACAATGCAAGGATCACACCTGATTTATTTTCTATGCGGCCCTAATAAAAAGAGCTCTGCTCTGACTCTACCCAAGCTAAACCTTGCCAACATAGTAAACAGAAACATGAAAATGAAGCCTAGTTTCATCCTCCTTTTTGAAGTTAGCAAAGGGCCATGCTGAAGGGAGTTCAGTCTTCCCCCCAGAGAGGAGATGGATTCCACTGGTCCCCCGTGATGGGAACACGTATCTACCTCCCTGCTGCCAAAGCCATCCTAGGTGTCATTTCACCATACTGCTCTCCCTGTAACTTGCTAACTTTACCCACTTCACAAAATCATCTGAAAGCTCCCACACCAGATCTCTTATCCTCAGAGGATCATGAATCACCAAGGCAGGATAATATTTGAGGACCTGAAAGTACTGAAGTTGTTAAAAAAATAAAGCCGCCTTAAAACTGGATGTGTATATCAACAGGCAAGAAAGGAGCAATATTGTGGCCTGATTCCAGAAGGTTTTCAGGAGCGATCCAGAGAATACGAGGCCCGTAAAACTTATTTCTGTACCAAATAAAACTAAACAAGGAATAATAAACCCCCAGGTGAAAATACTCATAAATAAAGAAAACCATTCCTCTCCTATTTAGTAGAATTCCCTAAAGTTCTTAAGGAAAAAAAAGGAATCCCTGAGGATTAGGTTTAATTATTTGGATTTTCAAAGCTTCTGTGACAAAGTACCATCCAGAAGGCTACCAGGAAACTGTCTGAGCAATGGAGCAAGGGATAGAGTGTTATTACAAATCTAGAAATTAACTGAACGAAATTAAAAAAGGAGGTATAAGACATGATCAATATTCAACATAGCAAAAGATTACACTGGCGTTCCCCGAGGACCGGTTTTGTCTAACATATTCTTCAGCTATTTGCATAAGGAGAGTGAGCTGTGATGTGGTGAGACTGCATACGACATTATTGGTTTGGGGGGCATTGAGTTGACCTTGGCTAGTTTGCCTCTTAGGAGCACTAAACCGCTTCATCTTCACTGTGGGTTATCTTGGGAGAGGTTCACTTGCTTTAGTTACAGAAAATATAAAAACACAGCTGTTTAGCAGTTAAGGAGAAACCTAAGAGAAAGCACAGAATAATGAAGATATTTACTCTTTTCTTGCAAGATGCAAAGGAAATGATACCCAGAGGAACTGAATGGCAACTTTAAATAGATATAAAAAAAGTCTTCTCTCAAACACTGAATCGACCTTTGGAGCTCACTGTCACAGGCTGTCTCTCAGATCAAGAGTTCAGAAAAGTCCAAAACTGGATTAGACACATTCATAGCAAGCTAGCGGTGAAATACATTTACCAAAGCTTATGAAAAACATCTTTTATAAAGATACCATGGGAGCTTCTTAGGCAGGCTTGCACCACAATGTGCTGTGAAAATAAACCATCTTTCTGTGTTTGAACAAGCCTGAAAAACCTCCCTCTACCTTGCAAGCAATAAAAATTAACACTCCAGTAGCAACTTGCACACCAGATTTGGAACACCTTGACAAACTAGCGGAATCATCCCTGCTCCCATTTCACAGATGGGGAATGAGACAGAGTGAAACAATCAGTGGCAGAGCTGGATTACAGTCTGGGGGTTCCTGGGTTTTTTGGTCGTGTGCTTGCCAACAAGCTGTTGTATCTGCTGACCAACAAGAAACACGCAAAGCAGCAGAGCAAATCTTAACGGTGAAGAAGAGCAGCATCCTCAGCTGTTCTCAGTCCCTCACCCATCCACGGCCCAAATCCAGGCAGCTTTGCACTGCGGTGGAGGGCTCCCCAGGGAGCTGCGCACTTCAACAGCGTTTGCTGGAAGCACGTACCCCTTTGGGATGTGTACAGGATAACTTTCCAAAACCAATTCTATCAGTTCCCTCAATTCCCTACAGACTGCGGTTTCCATGCAGATATTTACAGGCAGCAGAGGGCTGGCAGGCTCAGGGGGAGGAGAAGAGCTGTCATCCAATTTGGCCAAGAGCTCCAGCAATGCCTCTTCTCACTTTTTACGCTAGGTTGTGCACATAGGTGGATCTTCGAGGTTGAGCCTGTCCACTGTCAGCTAGGAAGCAACTGTTCAGAGCAGTATATGGACAGCTGAGGAAAGCCTGACCTTCATGGTTTCCTCTTCTGTGTCAAGCCAACCCTGTGGCCAGCCACCAGCTGTCTCCACAACCCCTTGCTTCCCTCCAGGTGACCATATTTGCTTTCCAAATGTTCTTCTGTCAGACACACGTTCTCCCACTGAGCTGCACAATCCGATGTCTGCACACATTTGCTTTTGCAATTTAAAAAAAAAAAAAAATTTTAGAAATGAAGTTAACTTTAAAACCTGTAATGGCTTGAGGAGTCTCTAGAGTGAAACAGGAGGAGGGAAGGGGGAACCCAGGTTAATAAAAGCTGTTAATTAGAGTCAAATTTGCTGCTTAATGTGTCAAGAACTAGTGAGTTAACAAGTTAATCAACTGTTCCGAGTTCCTTGGGAGAGCAATAAACCTGAAGCCTGAAAATGGAAGGAGAAGGACATGGTCACGGCCTTCAAAGAAGGTGTCTTTAAAATTGCTTAACCCTAAGGTTCAAGCTAGGAGCATCCTCAAAGAGGTCGGGACTTCCCCCGTTCTGAACATCCTGTTGTATCACTAATCATCAGCACTCTAAGTCTTTCACAGTACAGTCAGGTTCAGAGATATTTCCTTTTTTCCTTTTTATCTGCACTAGTTGGGACTTCTATAATGTGTGACAAAAGGCACAGAAAAGATCGGTAACTCTTCGAACCCTTGATTTTTTGTTTCCGCTGTTCCCTTTCAAAGGATGTTGCAAAAGCCTAAAGCAAAAGGCAGAAAAGAAACATGGAAGAGTCAGAGAGTATCCATCAAGCCCCGAGTTCAGGATCCTGCATTTCTTGTGCGAGAGCTATGAACAACATCTCTCTACACCACGCAGTAAAAGGAGCTGGCACAGCAGGAACTGCCTTAAAGAATAAATTAATAAAAACAGCAGAGAAAAAGAGAGTGAATAAAGCCTGTCAAGAAATGAAGGGTTTTGGAGATTGAGCATTTCCCACATTTTAATGCATCTAGGAGATAGAAGGCAAATGATGGGTGATTTTCTTTTGCCATTGAGCTATGGAAAGATTTAATCTATTTTCACTCCAATTTACTCTTTGCAAGTCTAGCCTAGATGGAGTACATTCTTCTTCCCTGCAACATGCTAGCCATCATTACCGTTTCTCTGTGATTGCTAAGAGAAGAAAAGCTGCAGTTGCTATGGGATCTCTGCCATCACCCAAGAGCTTTCCCAATGGGGGGAAAAAAAGGGAACCAGAAGATAAATATTTATAGCACAGGATTCCACCAGACTTTCAAACTTCTGCTAAAACAGGAGGCATTAAAACCATTTTTTTTTTTTGATTGAGACACAGCAGTTACGAACCCCATAGCCAAGCATACACCCAACTCTAATGGAGTTGTTAATCCATGAATATCGTTCATCACTCAACAGCAGTTCAACTGGGCCACCTTAGTGGTGGAGGTGAGGTTTTGCCAAACAGGAGGAGGTAGGTTCTTTCATCTGGAGAACTTTTGCTTGTACTCCTTCCAGTGCTCTGCCCCCCGACAGCAAGCTCCCGCACAGAGGCTGAACTATTGCTCTTTATAACGATCAAAGACAAAGATAGGGCTGTTTACCGTGCTAGGCGGCGGCAGCGGTTGCAGTTGTGGCTACTGGGCAGGCAGGGGACGTGGGAACAGCACGTCACGAGGTTTACTCCTGGCTCAACAGGGCATCGCAGAACTGGACGTTGCTCAGTGTGGGCACCATGGTGGACCACGCTTTCCCTGCTCTTGCCACCACACTCTGCATCCCTCTTCTCTTCCCTGCATTGATGCTGCTTGAAGTTTTTAAAAGAAAAATCCTTTTCCCAGGAGATTTCTTCTCCTGCCTTGCAACCTCTACTTAGTTTGGGGGGCAAATGTGCTATCTGACTGTTGCGGAGACATCATAGACTCCTGAGGTTGGGACTTGGCACGGAAAGGAAGAGGAACAGATGTTCATAGATTTCATTGCAAAATATAATTACCCACGGTTTTGAACACTACACACAACATATTCTTGTAAATGTAAAACAATGGGAAGTGCCCTCTGTGTCCTTGTGGACACCTTGGGTGTTCCGCCAGATCTTACCTACGTTTTCCATACTGCAACATTTCAGCACTCCAAGCAGCAGCCTTCAGAAATGTGGGGAGCATGGAGGATTGCTTCACATATAGCAAAATCATCTTTTTAGGGCTAATTTTCTTGTTCTTCTACAATATCCAGGTCCTGAGGGAAAGCAGAGCCCAAAGCTAGGCCTGGATAAAAAGATAGTTCCTTCTGCATTAAGAAGCTTGTAATGATTCAGCAACTTAAAGCCATCTTTCTACCAACAAGGAGTCTTTGTGGTTCCTCTATAAGCCGATAGTTCAAAGTGACAAATAAAATAAAAGAATTTGACAGAAGTCATTACCACCGACAAAGCTGTTATACATTTGTGAGTACAAATGGGTCAATTGTGCCCAAAACCTGCAGTTTTATTCAGCTGGGAGAATAATCCCATCCTTCTTTCCAGAAAGAAATATACAATTTTGCCTTCCCTAACAAGCAATTCACCTGAAGCATTAGCAGTTAAACTAGTAAGAGCAAATGCAGTATCATCCACAGCTCCCAGGTACGACTGCCATTTCCCAAAAGGCAGGTGAAATGCACTGAGGACAAGCAGATCTCCTCATCGGGCGAGTGACCAGCTATCTCCTATCTGACATCCATAATATTTCAGACTCCTTTAAAACCAGGCACTTCCAATAAACTGCAGGAGCAATCAATCCTCCGCTCTTGCTGAAAACTGTTGCTGCACAGAGGAAAATAAACTACAGAATATCTTGGCAAACAATTCAGGGTCAGAAATTTTTCTTTTCTAACAATTAGTAGAGAGCCTTTGCGTACCTCCTTCAGCAGCCACCGAGCGCAGAGGGAAGTGGAGAGGGTCGCAACCTTAATTCTGGACACAAATTGGCTGCTGGTTCTCCACTGCCGAAAGGGGGAGAGGAGGTTACGGCCACGGCGTAATGAGCGAGATTACACTGCAATCAGGGAGCGGAGATGTGAGCGGAGATGTGAGCTGGAGAGACGTGCTGAAGGCAGGGAAAACATTCCTTAAATTAAACCCCTATTGTTCACCTCATCTCTGCCTCGGTGGATAATCCATGAGACTCTGAGCTCCTGCCAGGAGCCAGTGTGAATAATTCCAGAGCATTTTTCCTACCTGTCGGTAATATAGCAGTCTATGCGTGCACGAGCTTTCCACTTCTTTGAGCCGTGCATGCAGGAAGGTAAATTTTCTGTAATCTCTGGGAATATCCTTTCCTTTCCCCTTTTCCCAGCAAACTATACTGTGGTTTTTCAGGATGAAGGGGTGCAAGCTGCACTGCTGAGAAATCATGAGCGCAGTACCTGACCTCTCAGCACTTTGTGCATCATTAGAGCGAGGTTATTAACAGGATTATGGGGGGCTGAGGGCAAAGAGACTATCACCTGTCTGGAGAATGATGTGTGAAAGCAAGGCAGGCAAATGCAGATTTGCAGAGGAAACATGCTCCATTTGTGAGGCGAAGGAGTTTCCTTCCTCTGAGACAGACTGTGAAGAGCCTCACACCTGAAGATAACCTGGTGGTAGTAAAACCCTTTCCGAAGAAGGCTGCAGGACAAGAATTACACGCAGATGGCAGAGTAGTCTCCTCAGTGGACATCTGACCCAATTTCCATGCTGACATGTGCTGTATAAAAATATGAATACGGCAACAACTGGCAACGGTAGCTCTCAACACCAGAGACTGTATAAGAAATTGGGAAATACTGTGCTGGAACTAATGCAATGTGCTTTGAGATCTTCATTCAAAAGACTTTGTGTAAGACTGTGACGGCATACTATGTACAGTATGCTGTGATGCTAAATATAGCCGTGCCCACCGAGAACACAGCAATTCGATTCGAGTTCTATCTTTTAAACTGCTATGGATATCAACTCTTGCTTCCTTCTTCTCATTAACACTGCTGTAAAGTGCCTGGCACAAATCTACATCAAATGAATGCAATTACAGAGGAAAATACATTGCATTAACTTGTATGTCTGGCTTTCCCTTGCTTTTTCTGTCTTACCGCTGTTCTTTCCCTCTCTTCTCCTTCCTTTTTTGTATGGCAGTTTTGTTTCTATTTTTCTTCACAATTCATCTTCTTTGCCCTTCTTTTCTTTCAGTCTTTCACCTAATTCCTTGTTTCAAGCCCAAAGTTGATTGCTTTCCCTTTTTTTTTTTTTCAAGTTTGATTGATTTATTCTGCACTTACATAAATGGTTTTATACAAAGCACATAAACTATAGAACTCCCTGCAGAATACCATAAGCACTGCTACCACCCGTGTAGGTAAGGGGGAAAAAAAGTGAAGTTAACGAAGTGCTAAATTAAGTAAGAATCTCTTACATCATACTTTGAAGCTTGCCAAAATCTGTGTCTTCAGATGTACTGCAACAGCAATTTTCTAAGACACAGGTCCTTTGCAGGCAAAAAACTTTATACTTTAGTGTCAGACAGGAAAAGAAATACAGATTCTCCCAGCTGCTATAGCAGGGAGCAGGGGACGAGGTAACCTTTCAAACCACCAGGCCCCAAGTCATCAGAGCGTCGCTACTGCATGGCACTCAGAATGATGCGATTGTTCTTGCCTACTACGGAAAAGAAAGGGAAGGAAGATGAGGGAAGGTATTTACTTTTCATATCTCGTCTGAAACACCTGCAGGACTTCAGGCAAGTGATCTCTGTTGAAATTCATTGTATTGCTCAATCCATCCTTGCTTAATTCATCTCATGAAACTCTTAAATGGTACCCAGGCTATAGGCTGGCTCTCTACAGAGACGGGAATTACATCCCTAATTACACGATATGGTACTGCTCTAATAATAAGTACTGTGCTCAAGAAGTCCCCACCCAGGGGGGATGAGCTTTGACCTCTTTTAACAAAGACTGCAAAAGAGTTGATAAGAACATTAAAGCAAGTCACTACTCCAGAAACCACGCGTTCACTTGCTCTGAGCACTCTGGCGCTGGTTGCAGAAATTCACTTTCGAGCACATCTCACTAGGCTGAGTTGGCGATAGTTGTCTGTCTCCCAGAGCTATAACACAGATTTGGGGCAACAGCACATAGAGGTGTAGAAGGGGAACTAGAAAGGCAGATAGTTTTACCTCCACAGTATTCGCTTGCTTTACCCCACAATCCTCTAACAGCACCAGGGCAAGCTCAGCTCCACAGGTCCATTCCAGGCACTGCTGGAGAAATGAATCTGAATTTTTCATGCATCTTCAGGATGAGCCTTCACAACCCCTGGAGATGAATGGCTCCTCTACAAAACACACCCTACTCCAAAAAGAACTGGGCCTTGCTAAGCTGTCATTATTGCTCCTCACGTTTCCTTTCAAACAGCACCTCTTGCCTTAAGAACATTCTTGCTCCTCACACCGGCAGCAAAAGACTGCAGCAGTCTCTAGCTGGGGACATGTTTCCTTCTCCAGCACAGATTCATAGCATTTAACAGCAAACCTTCAATTATCACAGCACATGACCGTAAAACTCGCTCAACTGGAAATGTTCAGCTATTTCTAACCTTGCCTTCAGTCGTCTTCTTTCTTTTGCCCCCAAAGCCATCTAAAATAGTATTCTCCTGGAACCTCTGTGCAGCCTGCCTAGCACAAAGTTAAACCATAAGTCAAAATGATTAAAATTATATGGAAATATATACATCTCCTTCAACACTGTACTGGGAACATGGGTCCTAATGGGACATCACTACACATTACTCATAAGGCCAAGACGTGGCATTTCCCAGAGAACCCGCACGTTCTCGTTTTTATGTCGGATGAGTTATAAGCAGCGATCAGTCTTTTCCTTTTGGGGTTGTGCCTGCCATACACATAATTTGAATCCTTAAAATGAACCCCCTGATCTGGATTCCACCTGCTTGGGAGAAAAAAAAAAAAAAATTAAAAAAATCTTGGAAATATATAGCAACAAGAAACTGGCAGGACAAACTCACACTCCCACTGTGCCAAATCGCAAGTTTAGTAATTCTGTTTTCTTCCCGCTGAGTGGAAGGTGTCATTAGCTGCTGTATTTAGAGCCACAGAAAAGGTTCTTGGAGCAATCCCCGGCCTCTCTCTGAACGAGGTGGCTGATGACCACAGGAGCTCTCTGCAGCTGGGGACCTTCACCTTCATCTTCCTGCAGTCACCACTTCAGTTTTAATGGAAAGGAAATGAACAGGGCAAGTGGCACAAAAGCAAGAGAAACCCTCAGGCTATGTTGTCCTCCTCTAGGCTGGAATTCATCCCTGCATCAGGGCCACTTTAAAGTCCCTGCGCTGCATAAATCACTCTCGGGTGCTTTTAACTCAAGAATCACTTTCCTTCTGGGAGAGGATTTCTCCTCTAGGCCAGTCTCTGTGAAGCGCCCATTGAACCAAATCCTCATTTCTGAAGATTAATATAACAATTCAAAGAATCATCCTCTTACTGTGAGCCTTGGAGGGGAGCACAAAGGCCTTGGAAATGTCCTGCAACCATGCACATGTGCACCTGCACTTGAGTCCTGTGTACCGACAACAATCCTGCACACTTTTGAGAACATCAGCCCATCTGACCATGAGGAGACCTCCTGCTTATGCAAACGTGCCCATCCACTGCGAATGCCTGTGCTGGCTTTGCTGGCAGCACCGTGCGATGGGGAGGAGGGACGGCAGAGTGTGGTTGTGTTTGCTTGATGGGATTTCGAATAAATAAAGATACAAATCCATAACCATAGGTGGTCCTCATGATGCATGCAATGAGGAGGGGAGGAAGAACATGAGGAATTGCCCCTTTCATGTGGTGACCAAGGATGGGAACACCCTGCTGTTTCCAGATTTGTTTGGGATGGTTGAAGTGAAGACCACCTGCGCTGCCTGAGAATTGGGAAAATCTGTGCAAACATTCATTAATTATAAGATAGCTGTCCAGAGGCAAATTGCCTGGAATCCATTAAAAGGAGAAATCCCAGCTCCCTCTGGCAGTCGCCTGGCACAAGCCTTTTCCACTGACACAAAGCGAGGGAAAAAAATCACTTTCATTTCTAATTAATCTTCTGGTATATAATACTTTTAATTAGAAAAAAAAATCTGCACGCTCTTTGAGAAAGGAAGGAAAGAGCCAAAAGCGAGGCAGAAAGCTCTGGCATCTTGGCTGCAGTTCAGGCCTCATCCTCTAAATCTGCTGGAGCGGGTGAACCCTGCAGCCTGCTGCTCCGCTCTCCGTGACACGACTGAAGCCCCCGCAACGCTTCAGGGGGCTGCTTTGGAGATGAGGAGTGGGACTGTGTGTGTACAGACTTGGCTATTTACCCTGGAAAAGAAAATCTAGGCAGGGGGGAAGAAGTATTTGAAAGATGCCTCGGACAGAAATGAAGTGGACTCTGTTGGACAAAGCATGGACAAGACAAGCAGAAAGGCCCAGGGACAAGGAGATCCAACCCATACATTATGTCTTCAAAATAATAACTCCCCAAAAAGTTCATTCCCCAACCCCAAATTTCCTAGCCCTTCTTTCTCCTTCTAATGTCTCTCTTCCCTGCATTCATTATTAATGCCACTGGGGGTACAGATTTGCACTTTGGTTTCTGAAAAATTAATTCAACGATTAAAATTTCAGTCCCTGAGTGATGGAAGCAGCTCAGGCAAGCTGGAGATGCCCCTTTCCAGTTTGAAGGCCTTTGGTATGCTGCCCGCTTACCCCCGGCATGAGAAGCCTCCCTTGTAGGCCCAGCTCAAGGGGGAAAATCTGGTAGGAAAATGTGTTTTTAAGTTGATCAGGTTCTGCTTTTGTGGAGAAGCCATTTCAGTTTAATCCCCTACCAATGCTCAGTTCAGTGCAGAGAGCGAACCCCAGGTTCTTCCAAGGCTCAAGTACTCATGGCTTTCTACACAATCCCCTGTGTAAGGGAAATCTCCAAATGTAAATATTAATCAACACTGTACATCCATCACTCATTGTCAAGCTGACTGTAGGCTGGGAGACTTCCAGTGTGGCTAGTGACATTTTCTATGACAATGTGCTTTAAAATGAACAAATAGCGGAGAAAGGCCCTTGGAGAAAGACACCTTCTCGACTCACAAACAAGGTCTATTTTCTCATCTGCACCCATGTCCATCAGTGGAAAGAGCAAGACCCAAGGAACCTGCAAACTGATGAGGAAAGGGTGCCAGATCACACCGCACCCACCACTTGGGGGGCAATTTCTCCCCATTCCAGAAGAGCAGAGACCCACACTGCAAATTTAGTATCAGCTCAGGAAGGTCCTTTCCTGGGCTGCAGTGGAGCTACCTTTCCCATCAGCTCCGCATCACAGGAAGAAGAAGGCAAAAAGCCTGCGTAATTCTCCACCCTCAATTCCTGGCACTGTTATTTTTATTTATTTTAAAACAAATGTGAGAGGGAAATCAGAGCTCTGAGCAGCACACGGAGCTGAGGAGCTCAGAACCCTTCTCCAGATTTAGATAAGAGAAGGAGGAGGAGGAAGGGCTGGATATAAACTTACAGGTGCCGATTTCATTCCTAAGGTGATAAAAATGGCAAAATAGAACAAACACAAAAAAATAAGACTGCCTTTTCCATGGCACTTTACTGAGTAAAAACCCAACTAAACCTTGAAGTAGAATAAAGACGGCAAACTCCTCCATCCTTGGGAAGCAGCATCTTTCCATTCACACCAGCAACAGGCTGAGAACGTGGTCGGAACTCAGGGCAGCGCTGGCAGGATATTCCCCACCAGCCAATGCAGCGCTGCTTGCGCTGCCGTTGTGGGGATAAGAAAGGGACAAAGAGGAACAGGGACTGCTGTGAGGAACTCTGCCGAAATCCTCTGCAGGCAGGAAAATAGCAAAGCTCTGAAACTGAGACCGACTTTCTCTGAAGCAACAGGATTAGTGACAGCCCATGTTGCATTTCGCTGGGGTCGTGACAACTACAGGAACACCGAATGCTCACTCAAAGGCAACTCCTGGATTCAGATGCACGTTTCCTCCTGAAATATTTTATCAAAACAATGTACCTAAAAACTCTACTAAATTGTGAATTTTTGGGAAAAACCTCTTTGCTAGCTCCAGAAGCACACATGCTGTGTATATCACCAGCACAGTGCTACCAGGAACAAAAAGCAATGCACGGAAACCTACTTTTTACCACATTCGCTGAAACTTTGCAGAGTGAACGTGCAGAATGTTGGTTGCTTGGAAAACTCACTGCTTTTCTTCCTCAAGATGTGGCTTTGTGGAGGTTTCAGAATAACGTGGGCTTTTATGTGCTGTTCAACTCTTGAAGTTATTCTGAGCTGAGAGCCTTTAGCACCGCGGTCCTGTATCTACAGGACAGACAGAGCATCAGTATGTGCAATATTAGCTCCCTCGCATGCTTTCACGTGCCAGCCTTCCCACCTCGGGACAGGTTCATTCATCCTGCTCTTACAGAGTCCAGGTGGCTCTTAAATCTGAAAAGGCTCCGGTGCAGGATACATCCCACCTTGCAGTAGCGTCGACTCCAGCCCCGTGACACCAACACACCCGAGAGATGACGTGCTGGGGCGCACAGCCCTGACGCTCCATGCAGAGCAAAGAGGAAATGGAAATGCTGGAACAAGCACTTTGGCACAGCTTCTTGGCTGGGCTAAAGGTTTATTCCTGGGATGCTGCTTTCCTGCAGACTAAGGAAAATTAAATTTAGCACTTTGCAAATAAATAGGTTAAGGCTGAAAAGACACTATTTAGGAATTTACTGCTTACAGCAGCCTCAGAGATTATAGATCCATCACCATCTATTACCTTGCTAGTTACTGCTTCCACTCTGTCTATCTTCCCCACTCACAGAGCTGTCCTTTCATCAGGTCTTTTTCTGTTCCAACTTGAAACTGTCATCACTCTAATGGAATTATATGAAGAAAAACAACTTTGGGCTGCAGTGACTCTGCCAAAAAGCCAAGGACATCTCCTGTGCTTTCCCAGGACAACGCGGTGAGATTCTTGCCTGACAGGGACACGCGCAGAGGTCTGACAATCTCCTGGGAAATACAGCGACAGACAGCTCTTGATACACATGTCCAAAACCTCTGGGCCTCCGTGCAACTGTCAGCTGGGCCCTTCCAACACCCAGAAACACAAGAGCTTTCACAGGGACCAGCAAACCGACAGCTGACTGGTAACCCTTGCTGCAGATTCATCGTGGCTACATTGCACACAGCATGAGAACCAGTCACTGAATGCACCGACATGATTATAAACCCCCGCCCTGTGCTGCATGCACCTCTTCCACTATCTGCTTCATATAAAAATCATCTGCAGACAGTCCCCTCTCCAGAGTCGGATACATCCCAGAAATGCAAAGTGACAGCTAGCATATGAAACGCTCTCCAGAGCCTTCCATTAAGACAGACAAACCCTTCAGTTTAAGGTTGAAATTTATGTCAGCTCCCCAGAACATGGTTGAGATAGATCCACTGTTATCAGCTACCTGCTTTAGCTGAAACCGAATACAGATTAGGGACAAATTAAAATTTTCAAGCCTCAGGTTGATATATTCCCTCCAAGATACAGGCAGACAGGACTGTCTTCTTCTAGAAGCTAAAGATGCCATCAAAAGATAATCTTGGGAGTTACCAAAGCTGGAGGTCATCCTCAGCTCTCAAATTCCCTGCTTCCCCCATGGAGGAGAAAGCAGCAATGTGATTTAGCTATGAATCCTTGTAAGATAGATTTGACATAAAATACCTTTCCGCACTCCTTCCTCAGAGGATGTTCTCATGCAATTGGCAAACAAAGAAAATACATTAAATCCGAAGTCCTAAAATAGTACTAAGTTACCTGCTCTTACTGCTAACATTCACATGGGGCAGAATGAATGTTTTTGTGTGTGGAGCTCGGATGATTCATGTACTTGTTTGTTTGAAGCAAATGCGAGAGCAGGATAGGTTTTTCACCATTTCCACGTATATGAATAAAGACAGTTGATACATTATTAAATCCTAACATTAATCTGTACCCATGTTAAGTATTAATTCCTTAAGTATACAGAATGTGAAGAGCTGAGCTGCGAAGACTGTTGTTCTGTAGCATAGGGTAGGACTCCAACAGAATCACAGCAGAATCACAGAGCTCCTGTAACAAAGCTCTCCAGAAGGATTTTCGGTGTACTGCTGCATTCTGTCATTGCTCCACAGATACAGCACCATGGCAAGGACACCAGCATTAATAGATTCATATTGCAACACTGACAGGACATGTCATGATCTGGAGAGCCTGCATGGCACGTTGTGCTTAAGACTCCCCGATGCTGTGAAGTGCATCAAATCTTCAAGCAATGCCATGACTGAATGCTCGATGTGCTTCCAACCCTCTCCAGCAATAACTGCCTCCAAAGAGAGGTGGGATGCCTTGGAGTAAAGCAGAGGGTACACTCACAGCGGTTATTACTTTTGCCTTCCTACAAGCGGTTTCTCAAAAAGAAAATGTAAGAGACCTCTGTTTAAGGTAAAGGTCTCAGGGAACACCCAAACACGGCAGAGACTGGGATCCCATGAAGAAGAGCTGCCTAACAAGCTTTGAAATATGGGCTCTTATCTTAAACTGGCAAGCCAGTCTGAGAGAAAGCATATTAACTGGTTTATGCAACACTAACTTCATGGTTAAGAGCCATGTAGTAATTGAGCATTTAGACTTTGAAGCATGGAAGCAATACAAGGATGACAGAGGAACATATGGCTGTGAGATCCCGGCTCCCGTCTCACTCCTGATGGTGGCCCTTTGGCTGCCAAACGGGACCTGTGACCACGACGCCCCATTCTCTGCTCCTCACTATTCCCTCACTACATCCCTCTCCTGCCAAGCCTTGTGGGAAAAGGGCCAACCACCTCGCTATCCAAACTAAATTCAGGCTGAAACCTTTTAACTCTGAAATCCTAGACGAGGGCACAACACAAGCATTTATATTCACAACAAATAAAGGAGAAGACCTTTATATAAGCCCAGATCCACTCTTCAGATGGAGATGATAGATGTCCCAAGACCATACCAGCACGGGAATCTTTTGCTGTGTTTCCATATTCGTGAACAGTTTTTTAAACACACAAACACACACCCTCTTCCCTCCCTGGAGATTAGAAAATCTTTTGCCCCAGTCAAGCATGGCTAGTAGCTATAACTCCCAAAGCAAGAGATAAGTCCTAATTATATTTGTGTTTAAACAACGTGCTGCTTACTCGAGAAAGAAGACAGGCAGTGGCTGCCACTCTCTCTCGCTGGTGGCTTTGTGTAGGCTGAGCTGTGCTGCTATGACCTGGGGCACTCACACGCTGGTGGGTGCTTTGCTGGATGAGGTCAGCTGCATCTCACCCTCACCTCAGAGTTGTTTCCTGGAGCTAACTGCTTTTCCTAGAGATCTTCTCACAAACCTGTTCCTGGAACACACAGGGAAAAGGTGAAGGAGTGGTACAAAAGCCATCTTGAAGTCCCTCGGCAATGCTCCGACTGCATGCCCTACTGCACCACCAACCACTCCTCGCAGCCAGCTAAAAAGAGGCTTCAGGGATGTCCATGCGGGATCACAAATGGAGCAAAGGGTCACAGGGATTACTGAAGTCCCTGACACCATTTCTTACACAGGGATGGCATAGAAGATGATGTCGCGACAGTCTTGCTGCGGCTGAACATAATGGCCTTGGAGCAGGCCAACACCAGCACAGAGGCCCAGAACTGACGCAAGGCAGGAGAGATGGCCTGTCCCCTCCTCTTCATGTCCAAAGACAGATGAACAACTGAGACTGTGGAGCAGCCAGGGAAGATGGCTGAGAGGTGGGGTACCCAGAAACTCAAGACTTTTCCCCTGCAAAAGGATAAAAACCTCCAGCAATTTCCATTCCTTTTCATGTGCAGCTTTGAACGTAACCGTACGCAAGCAACTGGCGGGGTTGTGGTTTGCTGACACGGCTCTGCGTGTTCTGCAAATTCACAACAGAGCAGCCAGGGAAAGCAACAAGCATGCATCAAAAGCTGCTTTGCAAAACACCCATTTCATGTGTGCTGTAGCAAGGCCTTGGTATTCCCCCATCTCCCGGACTCGAAGGCATCGCCTTCTCCTTCAAGAGTGCCAATCACACAGGCTCTAAGTAGAACATCTTTTGAAACTACCAGAGACTCAAATAAATAAATAAATTAAATAAATTGAAGAGATTTAATGCCAGTTGAAGGTGGTGGGTACCCACAGAAAAGGAAAGGAGCAGCCGTGCTGCCCCAGGACCCCCGGCCCACACCAGCTGCACCACGCGTCTGAGGGACAACTTGCTGCGTCCGTTCAGGTATAACAAAAGCCGGCTGCACCGGTTACATCTCCAACCCATTCACACACAGCTTCCCCACGGCAGAACATTTTGAAAAGCTTCGCAAACCCCCACAGAAGTCCATAAATGGTAATATCCTGCACCCAGGTGAGAGGGATAGAGAAAACCAGAAGGTCGAGTGACCTAGAGCAAAGCCACACAGTGATTTAGCAGCAGAGACGGGAATGAGAATCCGGGAGGGGTTTTGCTTATGTCCCCTCTGCTTTATCCGTTATTTAACACCGTCTTCATCTCACGGTGCGTAAACACAGTCCTGTCAGCCCACACGGTCCTTTGTAAGCTGTTCAAATACAGCAGCGGGTGGACGCAGACATCCTTCTCTCCTGAGACCTCCTGCGGGGAGACTGGGCACAGCCAGTGACAAGAACAACTCTTCTTCAGCAAATTGCAATCACGCGGGTGCTGGGAACGTGGCGGGGGCTGGGGGGGAAAGGAAGGAGAGGGTTTTATTGCAGCAGGTAAGTCAGCCAGGATCTGCTCTGCCTCCTGCTAACTTATGCTGACACAGCAGCAGCTTCTGCGTTGTCTGGGGCGCGGGGTTGTGCTGTGGTGTGCAGGGCTGCCTGGCTCTGCCATGCGGCACGAGGGCGGCTGCCTGGTTCAGGCACAGGCAGAGCTAGGGCACGACCTGCCCCGTGCGTTGCCCTACACCACGCGTCCCTCCAGGGCCGCACATGTTGCTACACCAGCCTGGATGCTCTGGTTTAATTAAATTCTCATCAGTGACCTGCGCTCCATGTTGGTGCACGTGACTCTCCCTAGAAAGCACGGGCTGTCTCTCCCATTTCATTACATAAGAGATATTTTAATGAAGGAAAAGGGGATTTGGAGGAAGATGAACTGCAAACTTATTAAGAAAAAGGTGTATTCCAGTAATTTGGTTACTTATTGTTATTGCAGAACCATAGAATCATTTAGGTTGGAAAAGACCTTTAAGATCGAGTCCAACCATAAACCTAACACTGCCAAGTCCACCAGAAGCCGTGGAAACAGATGCTGAGGTCGTTCAGCTGGGATGGTTGATGTGTGCCACGTCCTGTTGCCTGGATGAGCCACCATCACTGTCAGTACTGCTGATGGCCTAAAGTCAGGTGCAGAATTTGTGGGAATAACTTGAAAGCTGCCTTTTTCAGTGCCCTGCTCCTTTGCTGAGAGAGGGGGAGTGCAGACAGAGAGGCAGAGCTCATGCCACCGCAAGCAGGGTGCTGCGGGGATGGAAACCTGGAGATATAGCACTGGCACCGCCATGCCCCTGGGGCACGAATGAGTGAAGGGAAGGGCAACTGCGAAAGCAACTTGGTGGCCAACAAAGCAAACAGGGAATTGCAGAGGGACAGCCTGAATCTCAGATGGCATCTGTGAGCCAACCTCATGTTTCCTGCCCAAAACCAGGCCTGCTTTTTTGAATTGACGCGTTATGTATCTGCCTCACAGAGTAACACATCAGTCACTCCAACAGAGAGGATGCACCCATCAGCAAGACAAATCTCTGACCTTTCAGAGAGCCTCACGCGTACCATCCTCCTGCTAGTCGAGAAAGACTCAGACACTGGAATAATTCTCCAACATCATCAGCATGAATTACCTGCATGGCTGGGTCTACCCTGGCAGACTCTCAGGCATGGCAGGGAAGGGGAGCAAGTGGTGCCAACACGCTGGAAACGGGTATTGCGCCAGACTGACAGGTAACAGGGGAGCGTATTCCCCAGGCCAAAGCTGCTCTATGTTCCCCATCAGCACAGTCTATTTATCCTCACAACAGTCTAGTGACATTGGCAGGAGCATCATCCACCTCGTACAGATGGGAAACAGGGGCAGAGAAAGAGCATTAACTTTGCTCAGTTGGAATGAGGCTTCAGCCCAGCCTCCTGAAGTCTTGAAGCAGCATCTTTTTGCTCAGAAATTCTGCAGTAAAAAGAAAACCTTCTGTTAGATCTCTCCGCTATCCTCGAGGTGACTGGTTTCATTTGGGGAAAAAAAAAAAAAAAAAGGGGGAAAAAAACCCCTACCCTTCCCTAGGGGATAGGCAGTTGTTTAGGGAAGCACATGCAGTAAGAGAGAAACTGTGTCGGGAGGAAAAGAAGCATGAGAAAGAGCAGAGTAAGAGGAAGACAGCAGCAAGAATTAAAGTTAGGTCCTAACATGAAACAGGCTGCTAAAATATCTGAAAGCAAATGATGCGTAGGAAGTTTAAATACAGGATTTGATGCTGTAACACCATAGATTGCTCAACAGCTCCTGTTTTAGAGCTGCTGATTAGTGCAACCCAAGCTGGGTCCTTGCTGACCCTTCCAGGAATCCCAGCGCAATCATCCGGCAGGAACGCATCATGCTCGCACGGTGACAGCAGGCGCTCCCGGAGCTGAGCAGAAATCAAATCTCCAGCAACCACACGGGAAAATTGAAAACAAAATATAAAAATAAAATAACTTGTAATTAACAAGAATGAGGAGTTAACAGAGGCCTACAATCTCTAATCAATCTCTCGCTGCCTGGCCTGCTCCACCGATGAGCACCATTGTTATTTCTGATTGTGTGTGCAAGAGCGCGAGACGGCTGCTGGAAAAATAGCACTCCATCAAAATTGTGATTTCTTTCTCCTCTTGAGACTCATCAAGGGTGAGGAGGAGGAGATGGGAGAAGATAGAGATGCAAAAAGAAACAAACAGCTAGAACATGCTTCTCAGAGATACTCTGCTGGGTTCAAGGAGGAAATAACTGAAACTGCAGGCATGCCAAGCATGCGGACTCAGACCCAGAGCTCCCAACAGTGCTGTCAGCTTCAAGAGAAAACAAGAGCACTCAGGCAAGTAAAAGCAATCCCTGTATAAACCATCCTGCTCATTCTGAGATGTACATGGTTCACAGGTGTGCCCTGGCCAACCTGATGCTAAGGCTGCACTGGAATCTCAGCAGACTGGACTCTCTCCACACGTTTAACCACATGAGTTTTGTCTCCCCCTTTCAGCCAGCAGTTTGTCAGCACACTCTGTGTTTGGAAAAATAGCTTCCAATGTCTTTCTTACTCAATCCATCCTCATTTCCCTCCTCAAGAGAACAGAATTAAACTATTACTTCTTGTCCGCATAGCTGCCCTACCTGGACAGGCTGGAGAGGTGGGCCTGTGCGAACCTCATGAGGTTCAACAAGGCCAAGTGCAAGGTCCTGCACCTGGGTCGGGGCAACCCCTGAAATCAATACAGGCTGGGGGATGAGGGGATTGAGAGCAGCCCTGTGGAGAAGAACTTGGGGGTACTGGTGGAAGAAAAGCTGGACATGAGCCGACAGTGTGCGCTTGCAGCCCAGAAGGCCAACCGGATCCTGGGCTGCATCAAAAGCAGCGTGGCCAGCAGGTCGAGGGAGGTGATTCTGCCACTCTACTCGGCTCTGGTGAGACCTCACCTGGAGCCCTGCGTCCAGCTCTGGAGCCCTCAGCACAAGAAGGACATGGAGCTGTTGGAGCGGGTCCAGAGGAGGCGACAAAAATGATCCGAGGGCTGGAGCACCTCTGCTACGAGGACAGGCTGAGAGAGTTGGGGCTGTTCAGCCTGGAGAAGAGAAGGCTGCGGGGAGACCTTAGTGCGGCCTTGCAGTACTTAAAGGGGGCCTATAGGAAAGATGGGGACAGGCTTTTTAGCAAGGCCTGTTGTGACAGGACAAGGGGTAATGGTTTTAAACTAAAGGAGGGGAGATTTAGGCTAGATATAAAGAAGAAATTTTTTACAGTGAGGGTGGTGAAGCACTGGCACAGGTTGCCCAGAGAGGCAGTGGAGGCCCCATCCCTGGAAACCTTTAAGGTCAGGTTGGACGGGGCTCTGAGCAACCTGATCTGGTTAAAGATGTCCCTGCTCGCTGCAGGGGGTTGGACTGGATGACCTCTAAAGGTCCCTTCCAACCCAAAGCATTTTATGATTCTATGATTTACACACCTTGTCAATATAGAGGCAACAGGACAGCAGGGTGCACAAGTGATGGGGCAAGCAAAGGAAGACTGGGAGGTTAAAGGTGGTATCTGTCCTTCCACCACACCCTTCTTCCATACAAAGCCTTTATCCCTTTCACCCCCCTATGTTCTGCCTCTGCACCCATGGTGAACCACATCAGAAGCAAGTGTTCACGTTCCAGATTGCCCTGAAGTTTGAGAGTGACAGTAACCAATCCTTTACCTCCTTAAAGAGGTGTGCATCAAAGACAGTGTGTGCACACTGGCTGTGCATTTAACAGGTTGCAGAAAAGCAGTTGATTTTATTACCATATTACTGATCTGACAGGATACCAATAAAGGTTTTATTTTGCAGCAATAAGTGCCAGCCCTGCAGCTGGCAACATTCTCAAGCTGTGTCATGATGCTTCTCGTTTTGTTTGCTGTCTGATATCTTGGGTGTTCTCTTTCAAGGCATCTTGGGGATGCTCTTCAATGAACTACCACTGGTGTTTGGGTTTCCATTTGACAATTTTGACAGAAAATAACAACATGGGTGAGACCTGGAAGCAGGCAGAATTCTGTACTCTGCATGACTGGGCTCTGAGGATATAGAAAATATCTGTCTAAAGGCAGCCTTTTGGCCCACAGTATTTATGAGCTCAGACACGTAACACTGCTGCGATACTGGAAGGAGTTTGTCTGTTTTAACGTCCTTACCAACCAACTTACACCCAAATAATTTATACAAGAATTACTAAGAAACCTGAGCACTCCTTTCTGATAAAGTAGAGGAACCTGAAACCAGAAAGATTTTAAACACCACCAGATCTGATGTAGCTGTTACACAGGATCAGATCGATTGCCTTTTCAGCATCAAGAACAGTGACCAGCACCACATTCATGCCACGACAGCGGAAACAGTTTACCTGAAGCACAGTGAATAATCAAGCACAGATTCCTCTCTCTGAGCACTCTTCTTGCTCTCTCTTCTTCACTCAAGTCTTCATTCCCAAGTATTTCCAGAGGATGGAGTTGAATGTTGCCAGGTACAAAACCAGATGTAGACACAACCCAGAAAATAAGCAGCATGCATGGGAATTTTCTTCCTAACATCTGCAGTAAGAGGTTGCCTTTACGCCTCAAAGCAGAGAGCTCTGCATGTCCCTACTTAAGTTAAATGCAAATATTTAATGTAAACTAAGTATTATTATGTGTCCACAAAGATATCTTAACATTGTATTGGGTCTGCATGGAAAGATTTTGGTAGCAGGGGGGCTACAGGGGTGGCTGCTAGAGGCTTCCTCCGTGTCCGACAGAGCCAATGCCAGCTGGCTCCAAGACGGACCCGCCGCTGGCCAAGGCCGAGTCCATCAGTGATGGCAGCAGCGCCACTGGGATAACATATTTAAGAAGGGGGAAAAAAACCTGCGCAACTGCAGCCAGAGAGAGGAGTGAGAATATGTGAGAGAAACACCTCTGCAGACACCAAGGTCAGGGAAGAAGGA